>SJYX01003033.1:525442-545410 GCA_006410675.1 Oreotragus oreotragus | reverse complement strand
CCTTTGTTGGCAAAGTAATGTCTCTGCTTTTTAATATGCTGTCTAGGTTTGTCATAGCTTTCCTTCCAAGGAGTAAGCATCTTCTAATTTCATGGCTGCAGTCACCATCTGCAGTGATTTTGGAGCTCAGAAAAATAAAGTCAGCCACTGTTTCCCCATCTATTTCCCATGAAGTGATGCGATCAGATGCCATGATCTTAGTTTTCTGAATGTTGTGCTTTAAGCCAACTTTTCACTCTCCTCTTTCACTTTCATCAAGAGGCTCTTTAGTTCTTCCTTGCTTTCTGCCATAAGGGTGGTGTCATCTGCATATCTGAGGTTATTGATATTTCCCCCAGCAATCTTAATTCCAGCTTGTGCTTCCTCCAGTCCAGCATTTCTCATGATGTACTCTGCATATAAGTTAAATAATCAGGGTGACAATATACAGCCTTGATGTACTCCTTTTCCTATTTGGATTCAACCAGTCCATCCTACAGGAGACCAGTCCTGAGTGTTCATTGGAAGGACTGATGTTGAAGCTGAAACTACAATACTTTGGCCACCTGATGCGAAAAGCTGACTCATTTGAAAAGACCCTTATGCTGGGAAAAATTGAAGGCAGGAGGAGAAGGGGATGACAGAAAATGAGATGGTTGGATGCCATCACCAACTCAGTGGACATGAGTTTGAGTAAACTGGGAGTTGGTGATGGAGAGGGTAGCCTGGCATGCTGCGGTCCATGGGGTCACAAAGAGTCAGACACGACTGAGTGACTGAACTGGACTGAACTGATGCGTGTTCAAATTATATTCTTCTTACTTTTTAGGGTTTAAAATGTCATTTTGAAAAATAATAAAACGGGAATAATAGTTGGGAAATTCTTAATGTGCATACCTAGAAAAAAATAATTTATATAGCTTCCCCAATTATTTTTTCTAATTTTTATAGCATTGTGAAATTTAAAAACCTGAGATTAATTGACTCAAGTTATTCTTTGATAGTAAAATTAGTTTTTTCAGAGAATAAACAAATTAAGTTCTGTGTTTGAGACTTGAAAGAGAGTATTCCTAACATCTTATGGAATGGATGTGTGTGTGTGTGTGTGTGTGTGTGTTTAGTCCCTCAGTTATGTCTGACTCTGTGTGACCCTATGGACTGTGGCACACCAGGCTCCTCTGTCCATGGGATTCTCCAGTCCAAAATACTAGAGTAGG
The DNA here is from genome assembly GCA_006410675.1 of Oreotragus oreotragus. Classification (NCBI taxonomy): domain Eukaryota; kingdom Metazoa; phylum Chordata; class Mammalia; order Artiodactyla; family Bovidae; genus Oreotragus; species Oreotragus oreotragus. The sequence goes on along the minus strand of SJYX01003033.1, from coordinate 544,214 downwards.
TAGCCATTTCCTTCTTAGGGGATCTCCCTGATCCAGGGATCAAATCTGGGTCTCCTGCATTGCAGCAGGCAGATTCTTCACTGTCTAAACCACCAGGGAAACCCCATTGTGTGTGTGTGTGTGTGTGTGTGTGTGTGTGTGTTTAGTCCCTCAGTTATGTCTGACTCTGTGTGACCCTATGGACTGTGGCACACCAGGCTCCTCTGTCCATGGGATTCTCCAGTCCAAAATACTAGAGTAGGTAGCCATTTCCTTCTTAAGGGATCTCCCTGATCCAGGGATCAAATCTGGGTCTCCTGCATTGTAGCAGGCAGATTCTTCACTGTCTGAACCACCAGGGAAACCCCATGGACTGGATAAAGGTGTCTAGTTAAATAAAATAAACTTAATTTGAATACATTGAAAGTGGGTTCTTTTGTTTGTTTGTGGTTTTGTTTGTTTGTTTCCCACTCCCTGCCAATTGTGCTCAAAATCTAATGCTGCTGCTGCTGCTAAGTCGCTTCAGTTGTGTCTGACTCTGTGTGACCCCATAGTCAGCAGCCTAAAAGGCTCCTCCGTCCCTGGAATTCTCCAGGCAAGAATAATGGAGTGGGTTGAATTTCCTTCTCCAATGCATGAAAGTGGAAAGTGAAAGGGAAGTCATTCAGTCGTGTCTGACTCTTCGAGACCCCATGGACTGCAGCCCATCAGGCTCCTCCATCCATGGGATTTTCCAGGCAAGAGGACTGGAGTGGGTCACCAATGCCTTTTCCGCAAAACCTAATAGAAATGGATAAATGGGCCTGAGAAGAATTTAGGTTAAAACAAGTCTTCTGAGTCTTGAACAAGAATCAGTAATATGCAGTATTCAAGGAAGTATAAGTGGAACCCTGTTAAATGCCTGAGCATTTCTCCTTGAGCATTTCTTGAGTGTATTTGTCTTGTGGGAAGGCACAGGGATTGAAGATGCTGTATTGCGTGTTACCTCACGAATTATTTTCTTGCCTCTGTGGTCTTTATAATCCTTCTGGGAACTGACATTTACTTGTTACTATGATTTGAGAGAAGAAAAGCTGTAGTAAAATGCTTCTAAAAAGACTACTCTCTAGGAACAGCAGATCTACCTAGCATTGTGTCTGTGTTGTGTCATTAACAGCATCTTTCCTAAATCTGCACAGTTGCTCGGCAAGAGCTGTAACTTACATTTTAATTCTGTTATCCCAGAAGAAAAGCTTTTTACTATATTTTTATTATTGTACTAAGTACAGGATAAACAGAGGAGGTTATTGAGAAGAGGGGAGGGGAATGCTAAGACCCTGTAATTTTTTTCTGCAGTTAGTAATAAAGTATTGGCTATACAGTTAGCATTTAAAGAAATTTTAGTGAATCATATACACAAATTTAAGGAATAGGCTCTAAAGTTATATGTATGTATGTTAATTGCTCAGTCATGTCCGACTCTTTGCGACCCCATGGACTGTAGCCCACCAGTCTCCTCTGTCCATCGGATTCTCCAGGGAAGAATACTGGAGTGAGTTGCCATTTCCTTCTCCACTATAAAAGTAGGATGGTCATAAAACATGTTTGCATGCTAAACTAAGCCTATAATGCTTTATTTGCTTAATATTTACAGAATACCTTTGCTAGGTACTGTAGTAACTTCTAGGGATATCATAATGAATTAAATATAGTCTCTGACCCCAAAGAAGCCTCATTGCCCAAGCTCCAAACCTTTGAGAAATAGCCACTATTTAAACTTAGAACCTAGATATGTTTAAACACAGACAGTTGATTTCTCGTTGATAGGAGACATGAAAGGACCAATCAATATGATCGCCTTTACTTTCTGCCTACCTACCTACATGATAGCTAGTTATTTTTGACAGCTTAACAAAGCCAGTTTATGATTGTTGTATTTCATCTTAAAGCTATCAACTCACACTCTTTGAATGAGATTTCTTGCAGAGATACATGGAAGAGCCTTAGCACTATGGACTTCCTCACATGCATGTATATTGCTGGTTGGTACCCATGCTAAGCCAGAAGCAGCCATGGTGCCATGAAAGAGACTCAGCATCCCAGAAACCTAAGGTTAAACCCATGGGCTATCTCACGTGGTAGGGAGAGTTTGGGTTTCAATCTACCCAGCTCAGAACACAGGGTCAAGGAACACTAGGCAGGCCACACTTGTCATAGAAGCTTCCTGGATGCCTGCCAACTAGCCCGAAAAGCCTTTTACCCAGTTTGCTTTTATAAACTTGCATTTTTGGCTCTTAGACCAGATAAGATGTTTCAAATTTGTATCCCTTCATTTGTTTTAAATAATGAGGAAAAGACCAGTTATGGTCAACAGTCCCCAGGGCTACAGTCCTTTTGATTTGGGCAAATGAATAATAAAGCCTATAGAGTTTGCTTTGCTGAAAGTGTACTTAATATAACCAATGTAGTAGGAGATCAGCAAAGGCCTGCCTCACAGAATTTTGCACCTTTTTTGTTTTGTTTTGATTTGTGTTGTACAGCAAAAACCATCACAACATTGTAAAGCAATTATCTTCCTCCAATTAAAAAATAAAGTATTAATAAGAAAAAATGAAACTTCTTATTTTTTGTGAAAAAGAGAGAAGTCCTTTATGAATGCAAATGATGGCTTGCTTTTGTTCTACAAAACACTGAGAGATAGTGTTAGCTATTGCTACCAAATATCCATGCATATACAAATGTACATACAAGTCTACTCTGTATTTTTGTGAGCAAGTCAGAGGCATGTATCTTACGAACTTGGATATTCAGTGCTTCCAGGTTGGTGGAGACTGATTAAAAGTCATCTCTAAGTGAAAGACTTCATAATTGAAGGTTTTGGACTTCAGAGATAAATTGACTTTTTGATCTTTTGGGTATGAGGGTGGACAGGGAAATCAGGCTCTGCCTTTTTCTGTCATATGATAAACCCTTTATTTATAGCCTAGCCCAGAACTCAGGGGACCCAGTGTCTTCCCATATGTACAACTATGAGCTCCCTGCAGGTAAAAACCAAGATCTTGTCTTCATTTTGAAAACAGCATGCACTAGGCCACTTGTTTTACTGTTTCATATTTTCCATTTTATAGTAACCATGTAATCATGTCTGGGGCTTTATTTTTAGACCCAGAAAGATTTTAATGATTGGTCTGAAAGCTTCAAGTCTGATAACTTAATTATCAAAATCCATGTACCTGTCCGAAAATTCAACAAAATGTTTTGATTACAGGGATGACTTACTAGGCAATCAGGTAAAGTGCTTAATGGAAGTGGTATGGTTGGGACTCTTTTTCAACATGACTATGCTGGGTAGAAAGCAAAGCTCCTTCATCAGTGAAAACTTGGGCAAAGACTTTCTTCCTGCAGTTTTCTTACATACTGTGCTAAAGGAAGTATGAAATTCTGAGCAAGCAAATTAATTTTACAAAGCACTTAGAGGCTGAATTTAAAGTTCCAGGGGAGACCATTGGAAAAATATGTTGAGTGCTTTTAGTGAAAAGTCTTCTTATTGCTCAGTTGTAACCAACAGATGTAGTGTTATAACTGGCAGAGAGTCAGACTGTGAAGAGGGGGACAGCTAACAGAGTGTAGCGTGATGAATCCAGGGCAAACGTGACCCTCATGTCTTGATTCCAGAGCGGGATGTAAAGTACATTATCCAGATCCATTCTCTCAGAAATTGTTCCAAAGATTTGTCCAGAGATATCAGAAGACATCCCACAAACCCACAAGTTGTTTTTGTAAATACTTGACTTATGAATAAAATGACCACAAAAATTATTATTCAGAATTTTATTTGGACAGAATGTGGATTGAGGTAAAATGCTAAGACTCTACTGGGCACAATAAGAATGGTGGTCACTGTATTTATGAAGAAATTGCTCAGTGACAGAGAGGGTAACTGATGGTTCCTTCGCCATCTCTCAGAGTGAACAGAGCAAGTTGCTTATTGATAGTATTTCCATTTCCATTCCATTTGTAGATGCTCCTGTCTATCCAGCAACATGCTACCCGAGGCAGACTTTTTTTTTTTTAAATATAAATAAAACTAAGCTCAGAGTTTTGCATTCATTTGTTAATTTCAGGGTTATTAAACTTTTTTGAAGAAATTTTTACCCCTAAGTATGTCTGAGACAGTACTTTTCAATCTGCATCTTTTCATAACACATTGGAGTGTCATTAGAAGTATGTTATAATAATAGGTAAGGTACCAGAATTTGTAATGTACTATTTTTGCATAAATTCAGGTGAATTCAGTATTATCACTATGATGGTATAACCCTCAGATATTTCAAAATGCTTTCTGGAGAAATAGAATGAGAGTGAGCTTGAGAGCCAGCCTTTCTTATATTTTAAATCTCATTGAGTTGAACAGCGTCTCCTGTGTCAGTGTGTCTCTTACCTGTGTTTAATTAGGGAAAAAGTTGAGAATCTGTCTTCCGGTTATCTACTGCTACGTAACATTCCAATACATAGATAAAGGCTCAAGGCAAAACAATATGTTTTGCTTTTGCTCATGAGTTTGTAACCTGGTCCTGGGCCCAGTGGGATTAGCTTTCTTTTCATCCACTCACAAACAGCTGGGTTGATGCTAAGGCTAGAAGTTGGAATTGTCTGTAGGCTTGCTCACTCTCATGTCCAGAGAAGAAATGTAAATTGTTGTTCACCAAGGATTGTGGCTGTACTGTATTTTGAAAAGTGGCTGTAGCTTCATTTCTGATCCTACATGCTTTCCCAGAACCGTGGCACTTGCTCATCAAGAAATGAGGTTTATATACTTTCCCCTGGATTCTGGGAAGGATGGGGAGGGAATGCTCTGACTATTGAAATATGACAGAAGTCTTGCCAGCCTTCACTTTAGAGGCTGGGCTGGAAAAGGTAATGTGGCTTTCCACCTGTCTCTCTCTCAGAGTGCTCACCCTTAGAAGCCCAGGCCATGTGAAGAAGACATGGGTGAGTGTTTGGTCAACAGTCCCAGCAAAATCCTCAACAAGTGACTAGAATCAGTCATCAGACATGTGAGTAAATGAGTCTTCACTCACTCCAGCCCCCAGTGTTAAGCCATGCCAGATTAGAGACGAGCTTTCCCCACAAAGTCTTGTATAAATTGCAGATTTGTAAGAATAGATAATTGCAAGAGATAGCTTAAACACTATGCTTTGAAGATTAAAGAAAGGATACATTCAAAAATTTCTGAAGATCCCAGAATTTACTCTGGTACAGAAATGGCTTTATTTTTGTCTGCTGGTATATTTTTTCTGTGTAGTTGTATAGTTATATTTTCCTGTATAGACATATTTTTTCTGTATAGTTGAAATGAACATGAGGCTCTTATCAAATTTCACTTCCTTTTACCAAAGCATGTATTTGGATTCCCCTTTCTAGGACGTATTCTTGCTGTAGAAGGCAGACTCACAGAGTTACACTGATAATTTGCAGATTTGACAATGTGTACTCTCAAATTCTCCCCTTCTATTTTCTTATTTCTGAGCTGCTAAATGAGATAATATTAAACTCTAATATTTGAGCTACATGGTAATGATAGCAAAACATTCTTATTGTATTAGTGTTGGTGGATGCCAGGGTTTAGGACTTTGATATTAGATTGGATTAAGTGAGTCCAACTTAATGAACATACATGGCGTGCTACATTCCATGGGGTCGCAAAGAGTTGGACACAACTAAGCAACTGATCTGAACTAATAGGGTACATAGAAACATTATATGACAATGTGTAATGGAAGATAAACAAGATCAATTTTTTCTTCTCCCCTATGCTTCTTGTGAAACAGGAAAACATTGACACATGGTTTTTCTTCTTAAAAGTGAAAGTGAGTGAAGTCGCTCAGTCGTGTCTGACTCTTTGCGACCCCATGGACTATAGCCTACCAGGCTTCTCTCTCCATGGGATTCTCCAGGCAAGAGTACTGGAGTGGGTTGTCATTTCCTTCTCCAGGGGATCTTCNCAGGAAAACATTGACACATGGTTTTTCTTCTTAAAAGTGAAAGTGAGTGAAGTCGCTCAGTCGTGTCTGACTCTTTGCGACCCCATGGACTATAGCCTACCAGGCTTCTCTCTCCATGGGATTCTCCAGGCAAGAGTACTGGAGTGGGTTGTCATTTCCTTCTCCAGGGGATCTTCCTGACCCAGGAATCGAACCCTGGTCTCCTGCATTCCAGGCAGATACTTTAACCTCTGAGCCACCAGGGAAGTCCCTTCTTAAAAGGCACTATATTATTTATTAATGATAAGAATTCTGATAAATGTGGAATTTTCACCTTTTAAACAAATAAATGATTAAAAATGCTATAAAATTTCCACAAAAACATCATGAGAAATATCTTTCCTATAGATTTTAATATTGTGTTATTCTAGTCTCTTAAGTAGTTCTCTAAGGATCCATATCAAAGACCACCTGGAACAATCATTCTCAAACTTTATGTTCATTAACATCATCTAGAGAATTTGTTGAATAACTGATTCCAGGGCCCCAATCCCAGAGTTTCTGATTTAGTAATAGAGGGCAGCCCAAACATTGCATTTCTAATAGTGCTGCTGCTCTAGGGACCACACTTTGAAAACTACTGATCTAGAGAAAGAGGATAAAGGCTCATTGTGTGTGCAGAGCTTTTTCTAACCACTGTTGTCTGAAATACTACTCTAAATATAAGTAAGCTTTCAAGTCACCACATGACAAAGTCATTTTCATTTATCCATGGGTTAGATAAGCCATTTCTCCAAGCTACATTTCATCACATATTGGGGTAATGTTAGAGAAGAAATAAATTGGCCCTTTCAGTCTGAAGGTCATCAAGTTCCAAATGAGTTCTAAAACTGAGAGTGTGTCATGAGAAAGTTATCACAGGCTTTTCTCACCAACGCACAACCAGAGAATTTGGTTAGTTTTGCCAATTTGATTATAAAATAGCTAGAATTCTGTCTCACGCATGTCAGTAATAAATAATGTAATAGAAAAATGCCATTTTTCCTGGGAGCTCAAAGACAAAGACCAGACTCGTCCTGGTCTAGATGCCTTGGACGTAGGAGTCTCAGGAAAGCATCTGTGTTCTCAAGAAAAGTATGAAAGGATCTCTCTCCTTAATTCCTGAGACAGAAACAGATGTCACTCTGAACATATATATTTTTTCAATCTTTTAACATTCTCAACTAACTGGACCTAATTGGATTATTCAAAGAAATGGCCTAGTTAGCTGTGTTCCAGGTCAACACTGGAATCATTGAGGCCTCTCTGTTTATGGATTTTACATTGACTTTTTTCCATTTATGATCATAATTTAGTTGTTTCTAATTTAACTATTTCATAAATGAACATTTTTGATTACTGTTTTCCATGATAGACTCTCTTGCTTTGCCTGAGATTTATGTCAGTTACTATACACTTTCTACTTGTACTTCACTAAAAATTCTTCATTTACTTAAAAAATTAGTTGTTTGTTATAAAAAGAAATACATGTTCCTTGTAGGAAAAAATGTTAAAGAAAAAATTAATATCCCAAAGTCTATCATTGCAGTTCAGTTCAGTCACTCAGTCATGTGTGACTCTTTGCGACCCCATGAATCGCAGCATGCCAGGCCTCCCTGTCCATCACCAACTCCCAGAGTTCACTCAGACTCACGTCCATCGAGTCCATGATGCCATCCAGCCATCTCATCCTCTGTCATCCCCTTCTTCTCCTGCCCCAAATCCCTCCCAGCATCAGAGTCTTTTCCAATGAGTCAACTCTTCACATGAGGTAGCCAAAATCCTGGAGTTTCAGCTTTAGCATCATTCCTTCCATAGAACACCCAGGGCTGATCTCCTTCAGAATGGACTGGTTGGATCTCCTTGCAGTCCAAGGGACTCTCAAGAGTTCTCCAACACCACAGTTCAAAAGCATCAATTCTTCGGCGCTCAGCNTATGGCAGAAAGTGAAGAACTAAAACACCTCTTGATGAAAGTAAAAGAGAAGAGTGAAAAAGTTGGCTGAAAGCTCAACATTCAGAACACTAAGATCATGGCATCTGGTCCCATCACTTCATGGCAAATAGATGGGGAAACAGTGGAAACCGTGGCTGACTTTATTTTTTATTTTGCAGCTTCAGAATCACTACAGATAGTGACTGCAGCCATGAAATTAGAAGACGCTTACTCCTTGGAAGGAAAACTATGATCAACCTAGACAGCATATTTAAAAGCAAAGACATTACTTTGCCCACAAAGTTCCGTCTAGTCAAGGCTGTGGTTTTTCCACTAGTTATGTATGGATGTAAGAGTTGGACTGTGAAGAAAGCTGAGTGCCGAAGAACTGATGCTTTTGAACTGTGGTGTTGGAGAAGACTCTTGAGAGTCCCTTGGACTGCAAGGAGATCCAACAGTCCATTCTAAAGAGATCAGTCCTGTGTGTTCATTGGAAGGACTGATGTTGAAGCTGAAATTCCGATATTTTGACCACCTGATGTGGAGAGCTGACTCATTTGAAAAGACCCTGATGTTGGGAAAGATTGAGGGCAGGAGGAGAAGGGGATACAGAGGATGAAATGGCTGGATGGCGTCACCAACTCACTGGACATGACTTTGGGTAGACTCCGGGAGTTGGTGATGGACCGGGAGGCCTGGTGTGCTGCAGTCCATGGGGTCGCAAAGAGTCAAACATGACTGAGCGTCTAAAGTGAACTGATTCTAATAATGCAGGAGTATTTCATATCAGAGAAAACATTAAAAATCTATTGTACTAACAGAAAACATTAAAGGTTCACAATAATAATAGCACTACAATACAAAATCATACTAATAGAAACCATTTAAGATCTATAATACTAATAGAACTACAACACAAAATTATACGATCACTTCCATAGATGCAGAAGGGCTTCCCTTGTCGCTCATCTGGTAAAGAATCTGCCTGCAATGCAGGAGACCTGGGTTCCATCCCTGGGTTGGGAAGATCCCCTGGAGAAGGGCAAGGCTACCCACTCCAGTATTCTTGCCTGGAGAATACCATGGACTGTATAGTCCCTGTGGTTGCAAAGAGTCAAACACAACTGAGCAACTTTCACTCACATAGATGTATAAAAGACCTATAGAAAAATCCAGTTACTGCATGTGCCGAAAGACTCAGTAGAGTGTAATTGATAGATGCATCATTAATAAGGATAAATTATAAGATAACTCTAGCTTATAATCCAAGAATTTTTCTCGTAACGAACTGTGGTACATAGACCCCAAAATGTCTATGATAACATTGTTTATAATAGCAAAAAGCTGGAAATAAGCTAAATGATCATCAAAGTACTACGTTACTGCTACATAACTACTACAGTAGTTAATTCAAATTAGCTAGCACTAAGTAGATCGGCTGTGCATCTACCTGCTAATTTAAAATACATGACTTTGTCAAATCTACTTGATTTCCTTGGGCTTTTGGTGTTGCTATCTGTAAAATAGAGAACATATCTATTCTGCAGTGTTACAGTCAGAGTTAATATATGTGTAAAGCTCTTTGCACAGTGTGATGTAGGCACTCAGTTGATGGTTATCTCATAAGTGCACTAATGCTGCCAAGTTTACTTTGCTAGGTTATAGCCACTAAAATAAACGGTGCTTTAATACTAAGGCAAAAGCTATCAGATCCTTTTCATTATATTGTCTTAGCTAAGGTCCACATCTCTTTTTTGCTTGAATTACTATAATAACCTCCTATCTGATCTTCCTGACTCCAGTCTGTTTTTTCTTATCAAGGGTTTTGCAAACCATAGGTCACATCCCGTTAGAGCTATGAAGTCCACTGAAGGCTGAGACCAGAATTTTAAACAATGAAACAGAAGAGAAAATGTCAGTGCATCTCATGCAGTGCAACTCTGTTTCGCTTTGTGAAATTGTTCTTTAGTTCTCTTTCTGGTTTAAGTGTACTATTTGCTATGTGTTTCCTATGGGTGATAAAGTTCGATGTCTCTCTGTATCTGGTCCATTCTCTGTAATTCAGCTAAAGTGATCTGCAATGCAAATCTGGTTATGTCACTTTCCAACTTACATAGCTCTGATGGAAAAAATTAAACCCTTACACACAAGTCTCCTGGAGATCTTAAGCTATTTTTCCATCCCTGACTCCTGTCTCTGGCCTCTGTATTACCCCACTTGCACCATGGTGATCTATTTGTAGCTCCCTGAACAAGTTATACCGTTGGCCTTCACACCTTTGCACATGTGGGTCCTCCCCTTGGTTACCCATCTCCTCCTTCTGTGACTATATCTCTTGATTATACCATAAAATTGAGCATATACCACTTCTTTCAGGAAGACTTCCCTGATTTTCTGTCTCTTCTGGGCTCTACAAGTGCCATGTTCTTATTGTTAAAATAATACTTATGCCGAGTATAACAATTTTAATTTATTAGCTGGTTTTATCTGCTAGAACATAAGTTTCCTGAAAACAAGGACTGTTTTTATTTTACTAAGAATCCCCCATGTAAAGCAGAAAATCTGACATCTCTCAGGATCCCAATATGTGATTACTTGGGTGGCAAGTGAGAGATCGTGGTGCACATGATGAAAATCTTAGGAATTTATCTGCTTTGTTTTATTTTGTTTTCAATGCCCCAAATTTGGTCTTTAATTGATATTCAGTTTACTTTTTTATAGTAAGGCAAAAAAAAAAAAGACCTTTTGGAGTCACTGATAGAAAAGCAGATTTGAATGTAGTTACCCTTTGATATATTACTATCTTTTGTCTATTAATTTTAACTAGAATACTGTAGTTATGAAACCAGTGCTTTAGTCTCTCTCTCTGGATTGTTGATGTCTGAAATCAGCTTGTTAAATAAAGTTCATCTGCAGAGCCTCTTTTGTGGCAGCTATCCCCAGTAAACACATCCCCTGCACTATAGCGTGCTAAGTCTTTTGAGNAATCCAGTTACTGCATGTGCCGAAAGACTCAGTAGAGTGTAATTGATAGATGCATCATTAATAAGGATAAATTATAAGATAACTCTAGCTTATAATCCAAGAATTTTTCTCGTAACGAACTGTGGTACATAGACCCCAAAATGTCTATGATAACATTGTTTATAATAGCAAAAAGCTGGAAATAAGCTAAATGATCATCAAAGTACTACGTTACTGCTACATAACTACTACAGTAGTTAATTCAAATTAGCTAGCACTAAGTAGATCGGCTGTGCATCTACCTGCTAATTTAAAATACATGACTTTGTCAAATCTACTTGATTTCCTTGGGCTTTTGGTGTTGCTATCTGTAAAATAGAGAACATATCTATTCTGCAGTGTTACAGTCAGAGTTAATATATGTGTAAAGCTCTTTGCACAGTGTGATGTAGGCACTCAGTTGATGGTTATCTCATAAGTGCACTAATGCTGCCAAGTTTACTTTGCTAGGTTATAGCCACTAAAATAAACGGTGCTTTAATACTAAGGCAAAAGCTATCAGATCCTTTTCATTATATTGTCTTAGCTAAGGTCCACATCTCTTTTTTGCTTGAATTACTATAATAACCTCCTATCTGATCTTCCTGACTCCAGTCTGTTTTTTCTTATCAAGGGTTTTGCAAACCATAGGTCACATCCCGTTAGAGCTATGAAGTCCACTGAAGGCTGAGACCAGAATTTTAAACAATGAAACAGAAGAGAAAATGTCAGTGCATCTCATGCAGTGCAACTCTGTTTCGCTTTGTGAAATTGTTCTTTAGTTCTCTTTCTGGTTTAAGTGTACTATTTGCTATGTGTTTCCTATGGGTGATAAAGTTCGATGTCTCTCTGTATCTGGTCCATTCTCTGTAATTCAGCTAAAGTGATCTGCAATGCAAATCTGGTTATGTCACTTTCCAACTTACATAGCTCTGATGGAAAAAATTAAACCCTTACACACAAGTCTCCTGGAGATCTTAAGCTATTTTTCCATCCCTGACTCCTGTCTCTGGCCTCTGTATTACCCCACTTGCACCATGGTGATCTATTTGTAGCTCCCTGAACAAGTTATACCGTTGGCCTTCACACCTTTGCACATGTGGGTCCTCCCCTTGGTTACCCATCTCCTCCTTCTGTGACTATATCTCTTGATTATACCATAAAATTGAGCATATACCACTTCTTTCAGGAAGACTTCCCTGATTTTCTGTCTCTTCTGGGCTCTACAAGTGCCATGTTCTTATTGTTAAAATAATACTTATGCCGAGTATAACAATTTTAATTTATTAGCTGGTTTTATCTGCTAGAACATAAGTTTCCTGAAAACAAGGACTGTTTTTATTTTACTAAGAATCCCCCATGTAAAGCAGAAAATCTGACATCTCTCAGGATCCCAATATGTGATTACTTGGGTGGCAAGTGAGAGATCGTGGTGCACATGATGAAAATCTTAGGAATTTATCTGCTTTGTTTTATTTTGTTTTCAATGCCCCAAATTTGGTCTTTAATTGATATTCAGTTTACTTTTTTATAGTAAGGCAAAAAAAAAAAAGACCTTTTGGAGTCACTGATAGAAAAGCAGATTTGAATGTAGTTACCCTTTGATATATTACTATCTTTTGTCTATTAATTTTAACTAGAATACTGTAGTTATGAAACCAGTGCTTTAGTCTCTCTCTCTGGATTGTTGATGTCTGAAATCAGCTTGTTAAATAAAGTTCATCTGCAGAGCCTCTTTTGTGGCAGCTATCCCCAGTAAACACATCCCCTGCACTATAGCGTGCTAAGTCTTTTGAGCCAAAAGATATGTCAAACCATTAGTTATCAAAGAAGACATGACATGTAGGTAGTGAAAATTCCTTAAGCTAGATTGCATGTGGATCTGATATAAATGAAATATAGCATTACTCTTCAAAGACGGATTTTCTGGGTTTTGGGCTGTTTTTATTTCACATTTTCCCTCTCATTTCCTGTCTTTTGATCATTTATTTATGGCTAACAGCTTTATAACAGCACAGATACAGGGAGAATAGAGGAAAATCAAAATGTGTATTAAGTTCCTAATATTTGTAAGAATGAGAGTTGAGTGTTCACCATTCAATGTCTGTCAGACACTATAATCAATGCTGTTCTGTGCACTGTGCATTAGCTCACACCAGCCCTGCAAGCCTTAGTTTGGGAAATTAAAGTTTGGCAAGATAAAGTAAGCTGTCACAGTTACATAATTAGTGCTGATTTCTCATTCTTTATATTTAAAATGCAAAAATATGATTGGATAGAAGGTAGACATGAGGAGCTAAACTGGGAATTTGAGTTTATGGTTGATTTCTTCAAAGAAACGTTTTCCTGCCCATGGGTTATGTAGAATATTCTGGACAATGGGTATCCTCCTGCACTTCACAGTTTTTACTTGTCTGGTATATTTTGCTGTACCATTAAGAAATTAATAAAAATAAAAAAACAAATCTTATTCATTCACTCATTTATTGATATTTTAGAGTCTAGAGATACAAGCAAAAACAGGAAACAACAGAATCAGTGAAGAATTTAGACATGTGAGTAAAAATTATAGCATTGTAATCATAGATACCTATGAACTGATACAAACAATAAGAGTCAAATAGAATGAGCACTTAACTCTTTCTGGAGAAACTGGGGAAGACCTTTTGAAAGAGGTGACACTTGAAATGGAGGATAAGAGATTTCTGGGTCATTCCTTACATGCATGTTAAAAATAGACGGAGCCTATGGTGACAATGGCCTAAAAAACTGCTGCAGAGAACAAACTTTTAGAAAGCTGATGAAAGCTGATGAAAGAGGTAGAACACTACAACTTCCAGGACATTTCCTATTCCCTAGACTTTCAAGTCTGCTGAGATGACAAGTTCAACATGAACCTGCTTCATGAATTTTGTGATGGGAGTTTGATGGTGGGAAGGAAGGAAGTATTGGGAATGGAGAAGTTTGACAACTTCTGAAGTACTAGGTGCCTCATCAATTTTCCTTTTTTCAGATCTCTATGTTGAGTTAGTCACCATCATAACAATGCCATTAGCTTGAACATTACAGTTCATTCCCAAATAAAGTGATAGGAACTGGCCTCCTCCTGTTAGGGATTCACCCATCCTTAACTGATTCTGAATTCTTGATAATGGTATAAATCAGAAGAAGTATTATTAGCTATCCTTGAACTTCTTGGAAGTACCAGTTTAAGAGAGGGCCCCCAAAACTCTTTTGCTCTTATTTTGTGTACACATGAAATAATGGAAAACAGTAGAATCAAGAATGGAACGCATTCTGCTTTTCCAGATCCACTTGGTACAAGTGGAAAAGAAGCCGCAGATGGACGCACACAGATGGACTCCTGCTGATCATACAGCTGTTTCTTTGCTGGTACAGAAAACCCACTGTGGGCGCAAGCAGTGGAGGAAGAGACAATATTAGAATGCAAGGGCATTTTAATTATACTTACCATAATTCCAATGTTTTATTCTGTGGTGAATTGTTTGGGGAGTTGTCTTGAAATTAGAATCCAATTGGGCAAACTTGAATCAGTTAAAGCAGTACTGTTTAGAAATATACAGGGAAGTGAATTTGCAAAAGATTTCCCAGTAATCTTGCTTTGTGATGTTCAGACTTCCTCTGGCGATTCCTAGGTTGGAGGGGAGAGGAAAGGAGAAAAGGCCCAGATTTGAAGGTTCCCAAGGGACTTTCATTGGAGACTATCCTTAGCTCCTTGAACTTTTAAAATTCGAGATAGTCTTATCAGAGGCCAGGCCTGCAGGGAGTGAACCAACTTGCCTGAAAGAAGTAATGTGACTCTAAGCTAGTTCTGCCATTCCTATTTCCAGGAATGGAAACTTGAGAGCCAACTAAGTAAGTCACTTACTAAGAAAGCTACTTACTGAGTGTCAGGCTGAATTTCATTTTATAAATTATTAGATGACTGCTATCTTCCAGGCACAGGACTGAGTGAGAGACACAATGTTCTTGTCCTTCTAGAGCTTATGGTCTAGTAGGGGAAACGTATTTATTTTGGGCTAGTGAATTAATTATGTGATGATAAATGGAATAAATCCAAAGTAAAAGATGGTGTGAGACCATGTGCTCAGTCGTGTCCAATTGTTTGCAACCCCATGGACTGGAGCCCACCAGGCTCCTCTGCCCATGGAATTTTCCAGGGAAGAATACTGGAGTGGGTTGCCATTTCCTTCTCCAGGGAAAGGGTGATAGAAGAGTATATCAAAGTGAAACTAGAAACAGATTGAAGGGACAGCAAAGGCCCTCCTGGGCAGCTCAAGGCTCACATGCTGAACAGAGTTATGAAAGTTAGGTAAGAGGGCAAAAGAGCTCCAAATGCAAGGAACAGCATGTGTGAAGCCTCTCTGGCTGAAAGGGCGTTGAGTTGTTTGAGGAACTGAGGGAAGACCAGTGTGCCTGGAGGACAGAGACTCAAAGAAGGACAGGGAAGTGGGCAGAGACTGGACTAAGAGAGCCCCATTCAAGTGGGCAGAGACTGGACTAAGCCAGACAATAATTTTGTACCGTATTCTAAGGACAATGGGAAGCCCAAGATTTTAAGGAGGGGGTACACTTCAATGTGAATATTTTTAAAAGGTCCATTTGGCAGTTGTGCAGAGGTGATTTGGAAGGTTACAAGTCTGGAAGCAAACTACTCTATTATTCTTCCCTGGAGAATCACAAGAACAGAGGATCCTGACAGGCCATCATCCATAGGGTAGCAAAGAGATGGACATGACTATAGCAACTTAGCACTCATACACGCAAATCTGAAAGCAGATTTAGCCAAGAGGTTCTGGTGGCACCTCTGATGATAAAAGTCTCATAGATCCGAGTCACATCAGTGAGGTTTGGTGAGTGAGTAGTTATAAATTATGAAAGGGGAAAGGGTATTATATTTTCTCAGTGAATAGGTATTTGATTGTGTCATTTGCAGACATTAAGACTCAAGAGAAGGATGAGAGTTGATGAGTGGGTACAGTACAGGAAAATTATAAGTTTAAGCTCAGACAGTTGAATCTGGTGTTTCTCTGAGAAATACCCAGTGAGGAGACAACATCGAAATGGAACAGTGGAGGTGCTGAAGGGAGGTGGACTGAGTTTGTATTACCTACGCTGTCACTTACCATCCATGAAATATTGGATAAAGGTAAAAATAATCGTATATATCCTTTTCCCCATCTTTAGAATGGAGACAACTACAACTGCACCTCCCCTGAGTTGTGCAAATTCAATGAGAACATACATCAAACTAACAGTAGAAACTTGAGTATGAGCAGGAGATGAGGTGGTATAGGAGACTGAATAATAGGCAGATGGATATGACTGATCTTTTTTTTATCATTTTAGTTTTCATAAGAATGTGTATCTTATCAATATTATATGTATACTTGAAAATAAACAAAAGGATAAAATATGATAATGTATAAAAGACTAAATTAAAAATGTGCATTGCAGCACTTGTCAGAGCACCTGGCGAACAGTCACTAAATGTTAGCTGTCTGTCGACATTGGGGGCTGGAGCTCAGAGGGAAGTCTGATCTAGAGGTGTGCCTTTTGTACGTCTTCAGCATTCTGGCAGTAACAAAAGCCCCAGCAGGTGATGAAATCCTCTGGAGAGAGATCTGTGTCTTCTGCTGTGTAAAAGAGAACCAAGGGTTAAAGTTTGAGGAATTCCACTGTTAAAGAATGAATAGCTAAAGGAGCCTTAGGAAAGGAAGCCAGCAAGGCAGGAGGAAAACTGCCCATCCGGGCAAGGTGAGCTTACGTTTGAAAGAAGACATAAATCATATGGCATGTTGTTGCAAGCTGTAATGAGTGGAAAACTACAAAGTGTGCCTTGGACAAATTAAACTGGAGTCTTGAGCAGGCTCTCTGGATAATCAGGCAACAAACTTTGCTGAGAAACTATCTGGTTCTTTATTTTAAATCAAATCTTGGCTTCTGTCCTGGAAACTGGGCCAACCAGTTGGTCATCTGGAAGTTGAATCTGTATTTCTTATGAGATTCTCTGTCTATTGGAAGTTGCTACTTAAAACTGAGTCAATTTATATAAAATGAAAAATTATCCCTGATGTCAGAGAGGAAAGCAAAAAGGTACAAAGAAAGGAAGTTTCATTCTTTTCCCTCATTAGTTCTGACCAATGTATAACCTTTAATTTTTTCAACAAAATTTATTTTTGACTTATAATTTAATAGACAGTCATTCCTCTTCCTAAATTTCCTTTTTGTAAAAACTGATACTTTCCTCCTTAATATTTACAAAAGAATGATTTTCTGACCTTACCAAAAAAAGAGCTGAGTCTTCACTATACTATATATGTTTCCAAAGGGAGAGAAGGGTTTAATTCTATGCCCCATTTTTCAGTTACATAGCATTTTACCTTAGACACTAAAAATGCTAGTATTTTTTTGTTTTATTTTTAATTATAATTTATTTATTTTTCATTGAAGGATAATTGTTTTATAGAATTTTTCTGTTTTCTGTCAAATCTCAACATGAATCAGCCATAGGTATCCATATATCCCCTCCTTTTTGAAGTTCCCTCCCATCTCCCTCCCCATCCCACCCTTCTAGGTTGATACAGAGCCCCTGTTTGAGTTTCCTGAGCCATACAGCAAACTTTATAATTGTTTTATAGAATTTTTCTGTTTTCTGTCAAATCTCAACATGAATCAGCCATAGGTATCCATATATCCCCTCCTTTTTGAAGTTCCCTCCCATCTCCCTCCCCATCCCACCCTTCTAGGTTGATACAGAGCCCCTGTTTGAGTTTCCTGAGCCATACAGCAAACTTCCTTTGGCTATCTATTTTACATATGGTAATATAAGTTTCCATGTTACTCTTTCCATGTATCTCACCCTCTACTCTCTTCTCCCCATGTCCATAAGTCTATTCTCTATGTCTGTTTCTCCACTGCTGCCCTGTAAATAAATTCTTCAGTACCGTTTTTCTAGATCCATATATATGTGTTAGAATACAGTATTTATCTTTCTCTTTCTGACTCACTTCACTCTGTATAATAGGTTCTAGGTTCATCCACCTCATTAGGACTGACCCAGATGTGTGCCTTTTTATGGCTGAGTAATATTCCATTGTGTATATGTACCACAACTTCTTGATCCATTCATCTGTCAGTGGACATCTAGGTTGCTTACATGTTTGAGCTATTATAAATAGTGTTGCAATGAACAATGGGATACATGTGTCTCATTCCATTTTGGTTTCCTCAATATGCCTAGGAGTGGGATTGCTGGGTCATATGGTGGTTTTATTCCTAGATTTTTAAGGAGTCTCCATACTGCCTTCCATAATGGCTGTATGAATTTACATTCCCACCAACAGTGCAAGAGTGTTCTCTTTTCTCCACACCCTTTCCAGCATTTATTGTTTGTAGACTTTTTGATGAGAGCCATTCTGACTGGTATGAGGTGATATCTCATTGTAGTTTTGATTTGCATTTCTCTAATAAATGAGCTATGTTGAGCGTCTTTTCATGTGTTTGTTAGCCATCAATGGTTTGTGTGAGCTTCATATAGGGTGAAATTTGTGCTGAGTGTTTTTTTTCAATATTTATTTATTTACTTTATTTTACTTTACAGTACTGTATTGGTTTTGGCATACATTGACATGAATCCGCCATGGGTGTACATGAACTCCCAAACATGAACCCCCCCCCCCCACCTCCCACCCCACGTCATCCCTCCGGTGCACCAGCCCCAAGCATCCTGCATCCTGCATCGAACATAGACTGACGATTTGTTTCTTACATGATAGTATACATATTTCAATGCTATTCTCCCAAATCATCCCACCCTCTCCCTCTCCCTC
>SJYX01003033.1:409763-505056 GCA_006410675.1 Oreotragus oreotragus | reverse complement strand
GACTTTACTAGCATGTGGGATGAGGGCAACTGTGTGGTAGTTTGAGCATTCTTTGTCATTGCCTTTCTTTGGGATTGGAATGAAAACTGACCTTTTCCAGTCCTGTGGCCACTGCTGAGTTTTCCAAATTTGCTGGCATATTCTTTGATTTATTTCACTCAGTATGACAGTTTCTAAGTTCACCCATATTGCTGCAATAACATCATTTCATTCTTTTGATAGCTGAGTAATATTCCATTGTATATACGTACCACAACTTCTTTATCCACTCTTCTGTTGATCAAGGACATTTAGATTGCTTCCATGTCTCAGCTGTGGAGATTCCTTAAAAACTAAAGATAGAGCTACCATATAACCCTGCAGTCCCATTTCTGGGTATGTATCTAGAGAAAAACATGGTCTGAAAGGATACATGCACCCCAGTGTTCATTTTAGGACTGTTTACAATAGTATGAGCCTTTTTACAGTATTAATTCCTTCAATCTATGAATGTGAAATATCTTTCCATTCATTTGTATCTTCTTTACTTTCTTTCATTAATGCTTTATAGTTTTAAGTGTATTCTACTAACATTTTATTATGTGAATCCTAGTATACATGAGCAACCATATATTTAGAGTATATATCTATGGGTGAAATTGCTAAATTAAAATGCTTACCTACATTCAATTTTACAAGATAAAGCAGTTTTCTAATGTGGCCATAACAATTTACACTCCTACCAGAATAGTTCCTGATGCTTATATCATTGTCTATGTTATCTATTGTAAGTCTTTTATTTTTTCCCAACTTAATGGATAAGTACGACTGAAAAAATTACTCAACCTGATAGGGGACACCTATAAAAATTCATAGCTAATCTCAGACTTAGTGTTTAAAGACTGAATGCCTTTTCTTTAAGACCAGGAATAAAACAGATATCTCTTCTTGCCACTTCTATTCAACATGAGAGGAGGAATTAGGCAAGTAAAAGAAGTAAAAAACATCTGTATCAGAAAGAAGTAAAATGATCTCTCTTCACAAATGAGTGTATAGAAAATTCTAAAGAATACACTGAAAAGTAATTGAAGGAATACATTAGTTTATCAGGGTTGTAGGACATGGTCAACATATTAAAAAAATTTTTACACTCTCAATGAAAAATCTGAACGTGAAATTAATAAAATAATTTTTTGAGCAATACTACCAAAAATAAAAGTAAAATTCTTAGAAGTGGATTTAACAAAAGAAGGACAAGATGCACATCTACAAAATTTTATTAAAAGAATTAAAGAAGACATAAATAAACAGAAAGACATTTCACATTCATGGATCAAAAGACAATATTGTTAAGATGGTAATACTTTCCAACTGAACTACACATTGAATTGTAATCCTTGTTAAGTTGCATTTTTTTGAAGTAATTGACAGACTTATCCTAAAATTCATATGGAATTACCACAAACCAAAAATAGCCAAAGAGTCTAGAAGAACATAGTTGGAGATGTCATACTTCTCAATTTCAACACTTACTATAGAGTTATAATAATTGAGACAGTGTAGTGCTATCATAAAAATAGACATATAGATTGCTGTAATAGAATTAAGAGTGCAGAAATAGAGTCTTACCTTTGTGGTCAATTGATTTTCAGTATGGGAACCAAGATCAATTTACGGAGATAGAAGAGTCTTTTCAACAAATGGTGCCAGGCAGCTGTATATCTACATTCAAACACATGAATGTTTGAATGAATCTCTACCTCACACCACACACAAAAATGAACTAAAAATATCATAATTCTAAGGAAAAAGCTGAAACTATGAAATTCTTAGGAGAAAGCCTTGGAGTACATCTTTAAGACTTAAGTTAGGCGATAGTTTCTTATATATAATACCAAGAGCACAAATTACAAAAGAAAAAATATATCAATATAAATTAAGCTTCATCTAAATTAAAAAATTTTGTGCTTCAGAGGAAGCCATCATGAAAGTGGGAAAAAACCCCACAAAATGGGAGAAAATATTTGAAAATTATATATTTGACAAGAAGCATATCCAGAATGAATAAAGGACTTTTACAAGTCAATAATAAAGATAAGACAATTAAAAATATGGAAAAGAAAGTTGAATAAAACATTGGTCCAAAGAAGATATAAAAATGGTCAATAAGCACATGAAAATATGCTAAGCATCGCTAGTCATTTAAAAAATGCAAATCAAAACCACTATAGGAAATTGCTTCATAATCACTAAAATGGCTAAAATTAAAAGATAGACAATACCAAGTGTTGACAGGTTTATGGAGAAAATGAAACCCTCATATACTGCTGGTGGAGATGTAAAATAGTGTAGCCACTATGAAAACAGTTGGGCAATTCTTCCAAATGTTAAACATAGTAATGTCATATAATACAGCAATGCCACTCCTAGGTAGTAAAGACACAAGAGAAATGAAAACATGCCTGCCAAAAAAAATTTGCACATGAATGTACACTGAAGTATTTATTCATAATAATAGCCAAAAAGTGTAAACGACCCAAATCTCCATCACCTGATGACTGAATAAACAAAAATGTGGTATATCCAAAAAGTGGAATAGTATTCATTCATAACAAGGAATAAATTGCTGATACATGCTTACTGCAATGTGGATGAACCTTAAAAACATTATGCTAAGTGAATGAAGGCAGTCACAGAGGACAAAATATTGTATGATTCCTTTTAAATGAGATGTCTAGGATAGTCAAATTCACAGAGATAGAAAGTATATTGGTTGCAGTGACTGGGAGGATAAAAGGGGTTTTGGGAGTTAGGAGTTAAAAACATTCTAAGATTGGATAGTGGTGGTGATCATACCACTCAGTGAATATATGAAAGTCACTGACTTGTATACTTTAAAGGAGTGATTTTTATAGTATGTTATTTATAACTTAATAAAGTTGTTATATAAAAAGAGAATATTTTTAAACCTCAAGATTGAAAGATAATTCTCATATCGTTTCTTCTAATAGTTTTATATATTTGACTTTCATATTTAATTTTTATCTAGATGAAATTGTATATGGTATGAGGTAAGTGTTCAAGTTAAATACCTTTTCAAACAGATATTTATCCTGGAACTATAAAAAGATGAACTATATAAAGTTAATCTTTCCCCTTTGATCCTTGGTGCCAATTCTCTCATAAATCTAGCATATTTTTATTTCCTGAGGTTTTTTTCCCTGAGCGACCCATTTTGTCCCCTCATCTATTTGCCCATTTTTTCTGCCAATACCATAATGTCTTTATTGTTATAACTTTATATTTTGACATCAGTAAAACATGTTGTCCCACATTCTTCTTTTTTGTTTAAGAGTATCATTGTTATTCTTAGTTGTTTCATATTATCTGCATTTCTAAGCAAATTTAAGGAGTTATCAAGTTAAAAAGGCAGGCACATGTACATACAGATGCGAGTGCACTGGTATTTTTATTAGTATGCAATGCATTTATAAGTCGGTTTGTGGAGAATTAACATCTTTTCAAAATCTTCCAAATTATTTACATGATAGGTCTCCTGTTAATTTAGGTCTTAATATTTCCCAGTAAGGTTTTATAATTTCTCATCTGGAGGTCTTGTCCGCCTTTCATAAGATTTACTCCCTGGTTCTCTATTGATATATTTGATGCTGTGGTAAATTAATTCTTTAAAAATATTTGTCTTCTAAGTGTCCTGGTTTACAGAAAAACAATTGACTTTTGTATATTTTGTATATTGAATTTTGTCTCTAAGTAAAAATGAAAGTTGCTCAGTTGTGTCTGACTCTTTGTGATCAATGAGTATCCATTTGTATTCAATGACCTTGCCAAATTCTATTGTTTGAAGATTTACAGAGGATGATTTTGGATTTTCTTAATGCTTGATTCTATTATTGACAAATAGTGACAGTTTTTCTTCCTTTAAATTCTTATGTTCTTTTAAAATTTCTTAATCTACTGGGTAGGATCAATGTTGTATAGAAGTGAAGACGGCAGGATAGCAAAATAAAAACTTCCAATTTTCCCCTATTAAACAGGATATTGGGTCATGTCTAGGTCTCTAAGCCTGAGGAAATAGGTTCTTATGATCTATCTCCATGGAGAGAAGTTCTTTTACAAGTCTCCCTACTCTCTACAGGCCTCTGAACTCTATCTCTATGGCCCAGCTGGAAGCAGAGTTCAAAGGCTTGATTTCCAGACAAAAGTAGTCTTTGAAACTTCAGCATCCCCCTTTATCCTTTGATTATAGACTTTCAACCAAAAACTGGCCAAGAAGTTCCCCTGTGTCTTTTTAGATTTATATTGAGAAAGTGTCTGAGTAAAGTCAAAATAACACACAGGGAAGATGATAACCTTTAAGATTATTCTAATCTTAATCTGTGGTTTCTGATATTCTCTAATAATGATCAATGAAAGGCCCTCTGGACTTCTGCTTTCTTTTTCTTTCTGTGAATGACAGGCTTCATATTCCATTTCCTGGCCGATTACCAGTTAAAGCATTGAGAATCTCTTCTTTCCAGGACATAAGTCCCTTTCAACTGGGAGTTAAAGAACCATCCCACGAGTTACAATTCCCTATGGGAACCATTAAACTTTTCTAGGATAACACTACACAGTTATAAAAGTATAGGAGGTCTAGGTACACACCTAACCTTTCTTTTTGTAAGGTTGCTGACAATGACAGCAGTCAGAGCCTTCCAGAAAACAGTGCTTAGGGCTGCTGTGTAAGGCAACGCTGAGCTAGATCGATCTTTGACCTATCTGTACTAGCAGTGTGAGTCTTTCAGGCATGTGTGACTCTTTGCAAGTCCATGGACTGTTCCGTGGACTGCAGTCAGCCAGGCTCCTCTGTCCATGGGATTTTCCAGGCAAGGACACTGGAGTGCGTGGCCATTTCCTTAGCCTATCTGAGGATGGTATTTCTTATTAGAAGCCAGCCAGGTAATCGCCTCCAGCATTGTCGTTACTTTTCTTCAAATGAGGACGTCTCTTTCTGAGCGCTGCTTGGCCTCCTGGCTGCACGGCTTGCCTTCTTAGTCTTGGCTGTCTGTGAGCACTTTGCCTTTCCACAAAGGATTCCTGTGTGTTCTTCCCTCTCCTTGATAGAGGCTTTCCTCGTGTCTGTATAGAAGCAGCTGTGATATTGGGGTGCATTGTTTAACATTAAAAAAGAAGAAAGTAAGTTAGTTTAATGAGCAGAGACACTAATAGCTTTCCAGTAACTCGGTAATGTCCCCTCTTGTCCCTAACCACTATTGTCACGCCAGGAGGCACCTTCAGATAACAATGATGATGACTGATGATATGGCCGTGCCTCCCAGGGCCCATTCATCACCTGCAAACTCAGTTCGGTGTTACTTTGCCTGTGCTAGATGTGGCCTTTGAGACTGGCATTTGGCTGTGCTCCAGGCCTTTTTCTGGCTTCTGTCCTGCTGTTTTTATATATGATCTGCAGGTGTTACTGATATAATTTGTTCGTGAGTTATACATGATATCATGCTTACTAACCTAGATTTTCCTGCAGTCAGTATAATATAAAGAAAACCTAAAAATGAAATCACTGATGATTACATAATGTAATGACATCCTAGAAATAGCTTGGTGTGCCTGTGTTTGAGATGAGAGCATATGGTTATCTCTCATTTAGGTTTGCTTTTGAGAATTCACTTAATTTGGAGCGAGAGATCCAGACTAACATTTAGAATCAACCATATGATTATAATTTTAGAATTAAAAAGAGACATGATTCAATTTCTTGTGGATTTTGGAGATAAGGTGTTTCAAAGGAGGTAGAGGAGGATCTTGCCTTGAGATGTTCTGATCCAAGCAGACGTGATGGATTAAAGTTAAGGGTGGGTTTTATTCACACGGAATGTGAGTGCATTCTCCATGGCTATTGTATTGATTTGTGCAGTTCGTTCTAAGCACTTTGAACATCTACTGTTTCCACCTTCCTCTCCTAAAACTAGTCTAGTTGGATAGAATATACCAAGCTACATATCAATAAAGAAGAATAACTCTTGGAACTATATCTGTAAAATAGCTTCATTTGAGAATTTCACTGTATCTAGGTTTATAATAAGAAAAATTCCAAAGCAAAGTAACAAGTGACTTCAGTGTAAATTTTAAACCCACATCTTCAAAGATGTGCATATAACAAAACAAAAACAGGGCGCTTCCCACCTGGTGCTAGTGGTAAAGAATCCACCTGCCAATGCAAGAGATGCAGGTTTGACTCCTGACTTGTGAAGAGCCCCTGGAGAAGGAATGGCAACCCATTCCGGTATTCTTGCCTGGAAAATTCCATGGACAGAGGAGCCTGGTGGACTACAGTCCATAGGGTTGCAAAGAGTGGGATATATATGATTGAGTGACTGAACACACACACACAAACAGGAGGCAAAAAGAGTCTCTGGCATCCTTGGAGTTAATAGAATGTCTGCCCTGGTTACATAACCTTGCTCTTTTCAATGAGCTATGTAGGAGAAGTCTGGTGAAAAACTCAGGAAAGCTAAATTAAATGAAATGTTCTAGAAAATGAGCCAGGACATTAGACTGAATGTGGATGCTCTCTGTTCCTAAAATATCTCATCTTTATTTTTATTCCTCACATTCTTCAGCTAGTTCTTAGACAAAAAAAAATTTTTTTTAATACAAATGGCTTTTCTCACTCAAAAAATTAAATATCCCCAGTTGAGCAATAATAATTATGTCAATACTATATAATATTGAGTTGGCTAAAAATTTGTTCAGGGTTTTCCCTAACATCTTACGGAAAAACCCAAACGAACTTTTCCATAATTAAGCCAACCCAGTATGTATTGAGCATCTCCTGCAAACTAGATATTATTATTAAATGTTTTACATGTGTGGTTAAGAATCCTCACAACAGATGGTAGATTAGCTAGCATTTTCTCTGTTTTATAGATTTGGGTAACAGAGAGGTTAAATGTTTTGCTCAGGCCATGGGAAATAGATGGGGAAACAGTGGAAACAGTGTCAGACTTTGTTTTTTTGGGCCCTAAAATCACTGCAGATGGTGACTGCAGTCATGAAATTAAAAGACGCTTACTCCTTGGAAGAAAAGTTATGACCAACCTAGATAGCATATTGAAAAGCAGAGACATTACTTTGCCAACAAAGTTCCATCTAGTCAAGGCTATGGTTTTTCCAGTGGTCATGTATGGATGTGAGAGTTGGACTGTGAAGAGTTAGACTGTCAAAGAATTGATGCTTTTGAACTGTGGTGTTGGAGAAGACTCTTGAGAATCCCTTGGACTACAAGGAGATCCAACCAGTCCATTCTGAAGGAGATCAGCCCTGGGATTTCTTTGGAAGGAATGATGCTAAAGCTGAAACTCCAGTACTTTGGCCACCTCATGCGAAGAGTTGCCTCATTGGAAAAGACTCTGATGCTGGAAGGGATTGGGGGCAGGAGGAGAAGGGGATGACAGAGGATGAGATGGCTGGATGGCATCACTGACTCGATGGACATGAGTCTGAGTGAACTCAGGGAGTTGGTGATGGACAGGGAGGCCTGGCATGCTGTGATTCATGGGGTCGCAAAGAGTCCGACACAATTGAGTGACTGAACTGAACTGATCTGAATATAGCTGATAGGTGTTAAAGTAGAGATTTGGCTGGAGAGCTGATTGATTCTAATTCTACAATGCTATACTGCCTCTCCTAATTATATATAATACATTTTATTCATTTGCAGTAAGCAAATGCATCACACATTCTTGGTTAATTCAAGAACAATCTTGCAGAGGCTCTTTCTTTTATGTTTCACTTGGTTTAGAACATGTTGCACAGATTTCACCCTAAACACTTTATGAAACTAGAGAAGTTAAGGGTGTTTTCCATGGCATTGTTCACTTGAGTGCACTATTTCAAAGGTTGATTTTGACAACCCTTCAAATTTTGCATTTCTATTACTGACTCATTCTTTGATAGCAGACTGATTTACAAAAAAAAATTTGTCTGAATATTGAAATTCTATATTTCATGTTCTAAATTCATCTTTCATCTCTCAAAAGACTATTCTAAATAGAAAAAGATTCTTATAGACCAGAGATTGAAACTGATGTATTTCTAGCAGTAGCTGTTTTCCTTCCTATAGTTAAATCACAATGAGTTTTGTATGTTAGGTACATTTTCACCTTTCTGATTTCTAGCCAAAAACCTGGGACTTAATTGTTAACTTTTTAGTGATTGCCATTTATTTGAAGATGTTGACATTTGCACAGTGTTATAAGGAAAGTGATTGCACATTTAACAACCTAGAATTACCTCTTTTGTCCTCGAAAAACTCAGCCAAAAGCATCATCTCACTTTTCACTGTTCAAATCACATGATCTTTTATCACTTAGCAGAGAAGATGTAAGATGTGATTCTTTGTGCCAGCGGTGCTCTATTTTATTCTCCTTGATTCTTTCTAAAAAGTATATTAGGTAACTTATCTCTTTATCCCTGCTTTTCCCTTACAAGTTAATATAGTTCATTTATTACTCTCCCATTTATATTCTTAGGTAGATTTACAACTCAATTTGTATTTTGAGTTTATGAACAAATGCTGCTAATTGATAGAGAAGACAGATTGGTTCCCTAAAAGAGACTTAACATTTTAGCAATAATCTAGCCCTAAATAGCCCATAAAATGTAAATCAACTTTTTCACTGCTGTGAGTATACTTCCAAGAAGGAACTTAACCCTCAGGATAAAAACAATTTGATGATATATGTCAGTATAACAAAATAAGATACCTTCCCCCCATTCTCAGGGAAATTTGTTGAACCTTTGACCATAAGTATTTATTACTTTTCAGCTTTGATAATACTGAAGATTCATTCTTCTCCATAAGGACATTGCATAGAAAAAGGAAAAAAAGAAAAATGTGCCCAGTTAGAACTCTGAGTGTTCTGAAATACTACAATCAAAGTCTATATGGTCATAATAGCATGGAGTAATCATTAAGTAAAAACAGGACCTCAATGATAGTTGCTCAGGATAATTCATTCAGGCCTGGGGTGGGAGGGAATGAGAATAATTAGAATTTATTGAGTTTTCTTCTTCTGTTATCAGCGTGCCAGATTACCTGAAATGACTTCTTACACAACACTGAACTCACCTCTCCACATAACTCATGCATATTCAGAATTTCAATTTTCTTAACTTTATATGTCTAAAGAGGAATGACTCATGATCTCTGTAATTGATGCAGAATTAAGGAACATAACATACGTTGTTTGCTGTTGATGTACTCGTGTTAATGACCATGTTTGGAATTATTAGTTTATAACCTAGTGGATAGATTGTGGGTGCTGTGTGTTCAGTTGCTCAGTCGTATCCAACTCTTTGTGACCCTAGTTGCTAGAATAACCATCTCCCGAATCCCCTAAAACCCGTTGCAGACACATAGATAGATCCGTAATTAGATAGACACATAAAAATGTTAGGTTGTTAGAATAGGAAACAGGAGTCCAGAATGGTGGTGGCTAAGAGACAAGGAAGGGGTAAGCTGGTGAAAATAGAACAAGGAAGGTCTGAGGACCAGAGTGAGGACTCAGAACAAACAGCACTCCTGGCTAGCCCAATTTACACAGGGCAGGCCCAGGGGGAGGAGAAAACATATAAAAAGAGGGGCCAAAGGGCCGGGGCTCTCTCTTCTCTTCGCGTCTTTGGGTCGGCGTGCCCTCATGCCTTGAGGATGTATTTTCCTGTTATTTTCTAAATAAAACTGAGCTGTAAAACAGAGCTGTAACACTGATCTGTCCAAGAGCTATAACACGGTCTGTCTGAGAGCTGTGACAGGCCGAGGGCTTTAACGTCCGTTGCTTCAAATTTTTGTTGAGATAAGACAGACCAAGGAGATTACACTCCCCTAACACACATATACATACATAATAAGCTTCTTCCTATCTGGGGGTTCACTTTCCATGAAAGTCCAAAAATATTAAATGGAAAATTACTGAAATAAACTTCATGAGTTTTAAATTGCATAATATTCTGAGTAGTGTGATGAAATCTTATGCTGTCCTCCTCTGTTCCACCCTGGGTATGAACTATCCCTTTGTCCAGCATATTCCATCCATAAGTCACTCAGTAGCCATCTCATTTATCAGATCCACTGTCAACGTATCACAATGCTGGTATTCAATGCTTATTTTACTTGACAATGGCCCCAAAGTGAAAGGGTAGTTGATACTAGAGATTTGGATGTTCCAGAGAGAAGCTGTAAATTGCTTCCTCTAAGTGAAAAAGTAAATATTCTCAATAAGGGAAGGAAAAAATCAGATGCTGAGGTTGCTAAGATCTACGGTAAGAACAAATCTTCTGTGAAACTGTAAAGAAAGAAAAAAATATTTGAGCTAGTTTTGCTGTAGAGCCTCAGACTGCAAAAGTTACTACCATAGTATGCGAGGAGTGGTTAGCTGAGATGGAAAATGGGTTATATTTGTAAAACAAGATATTTTGAGAGAGAGATCACATTAGTTTAATTTTTATTACACTGTATTGTTATACTTGTTCTATTTTATTTATTAGTTATTATTGTTAATCTCTTACAGTGTCTAATTTATAAAGTAAGCTTTATGATTGGTATGTATGCATAGGAAATCAGTATATTCAGGATTGTGTACCATTTGTAATTTCAAGCACCCACTGGTGGGTTTGAAAGTATCTCCAGGGATAAGGGCTATCTACTGTATGTTTATACCTACTACTTCTAGCAACTCCCAAGAGAAAAAGGAGAAGAAAATTAGCCTTTCTAAAATTTTACATTTCAAGAGACTACATTTTCTAGACTTAAGGCTGACTTTGTAAGGATTCAAGGCTTGTGAATATATTCAATTCTGTAACAGGAATTGTGAATTTCTCTAAGTTATACATTGAATAGGAAAAGTTTTTCAAAGCCTAAATATACTCATCAACCTTCTTATGTTTGGAAAATACTGGTAGAGCAAATGTGTTTTGATTTTTTTTTTTTCATATGTTCCCAGGAGGCAAAGACCCTTCAACATCTTATTTTCAATTCCTTGGAAAGAGAAATTGGAGTCAATCTTTTCCAGGAAGCAGGAATCTCTATTTTTAGCCTCTTCTGATTAAAACCACATTATCTAAATAAGAAGAATGTGAACTGAGCGTACCTTTCACTCCCGAATAGTGCTCATCAGGTTTCCATGATGCTGACAGGGTGTACTTGTGAATAGATGGGTGGATAGTAAATCACCTTTATTTGCATTCACTGAAGAACATCTTTGGGTCAAACTAGGTCAGTTTTTCTTTGAGTCGTGCTTTTATTTTGTGCTTTTCAAGGGAAATTCAGTAAAAGTCTTATGTCATAAAAATTTCATTTTGCTCACATGGTTCTTTGATATGTGTTCATGTAGGAAAAGTGGGATAGAGAAGAAAGTTAGTTAAAGCTAAAAAGAGAAAAATAAGAAATTATAACCTAAGTTTATTAAAGGGTAATTGGCATCCAGATGGAAGCAGATGAGATGCAGGGAGTGAAAAGTAGTGAAAATGACAGGTGGATGTGGAAGAGTGACATGAAAGAACAATAACGGTTAGATTCAAATCAAGAGTTTTGTAGAGATGGAAGCTGGGACGGAATGGAGGCAGAGGGAGATCTTCTGATAGGAAAGGGGTCAAGAACTTAAATGTACCAGAAATTAGAAGCAGAGAATTTACCATTACTAAAATACCGGTGCACCAGAACTTGATAAAGAGAACTTGGAAGAATAAAAATTGTCTGGTTGCAAATTCAGAGCCAGTGTTGGCACTGCATGCTCAGGACAGTAGGAGAAAAATAAAGGAGAAACAGCTGTTGTGTAGATTTCAATGGCAAGAGAGAATGATAAGGAATGAGAAGACCCTAGGTGTTCCAAAGAAAAGGCAAAGCAGATTGCCACTCTCTCTTTGTCGAGGCAGGTGGTTTTTATGGAGGAAGAACAACCTTAGGAGAGAGCAGCTGAGTCAGCAGGAACAGCCAGAGCACGTTGAGGGTGCAGTACCTGATTTTCTACCATATCTGTTGGCTACCTTACATCTTATTTCTTCCTCTTCTCCTAGGACTCAAAGTGCTCTCTCCCCTCTCTGCAGGCTCTTTAAACAATGACAACTTTCAAAGGCTCCAGATGGCTTTGAAAAAACTTGAAAGTCATCCAAGGTGCACTGCAGGCCTTTGTAGACACTCCATGTGGAGCCAGCCCGAAGACCTTGTAGTTTTTCTGTTTGGATTTTGTCTTAGGGATGAGCTACAATTGCCAACACACACGCACACACACACACACACATTAAAAACTGAGACAACCCCAGCCCATGTGTGCCCAGAAGTAAAAAGGCCACATACGCTTTCGCAGCCATGCTGGCCTTGGTGCTCAACACTCTGTACCCTGCTTGGCCTTGTTGTGGGCAGAAGGCAGAGGACACAGGGATCATAGAATAACTCATCCCCTTCTTCTCAGATATCAGTTCGTAACCTGCTCTTTCATTGGATTTATTGTGCTTGCATAGGAAATTTAACCCAGCGTGGTTTCATTGGAGATATATTAGAAAGGTTCATAGACAACCAATTTTGCCTAGCTTTTGTATAGGACTATTTAAAATATCGTTATGAATTTTCTATAGGAAGTTAATTTCTTAAGTGATTATGTCAAAAAGACTTTAATAAAAACCAAGAAGCGTGAGCAACTACTTTAGAGGATGGGAAGATGGCATAAAGCTGAATTTTAAATTCTGCTTTGCAAGGAACAAACTGAAGGATAGGGTAAAGATTGTTTGGAGTCACTGTCTTCTTGGAAAGAAATAACCCAAAGTTTTAAGATAATACAAAAATGCAAGAACTTTGATGGGTAAGATACATTTACATGTGGACTTACATTCTAGAAAAAGCAAAGGGTGTATGAGAGAGAAAGCGGGATAGAGAGACGGAACAGAGGAGAAATAAAATGTTTATTTTCCTGATGTGTTGATTGATTCATAACAAGGTGATTTATGATTTATGCTAAAAATGTATTTTTTTAGGACATTCAGCCCTTCTATCAGGAGACAGGTTGGCAGGAAAGAACATGTGGGGTGGAGAGAAAGTTCCAGGTGTTACATTGAGTGTTACTTTTGGTCATGTTTAAACTTATGGGGAATTATTTTAGTTTTAACACCATTGCAACACTAGTATATCTTGTGTCCCATCTGTGAACATGAGACAGGAGGGCTGGATGGATACTTAGAGTGACCGGTTCAGTTGACACAACTGACTCAGTTGAAATATCTTTGCTGGGGTAAATTTGCAATTCCTTCTAGGATGCTAATGACAAATATCAGGATTTTTATAGCATTTCTAGTCATTTAGTCAAATGAAAAATTGCAGTAACATCTTCCAGTCACCACAGAGCCCCTTCACTTCAATTATAAATATTACCAGAAATCCTTGAAACAATTGTCAGGTCACTGGGGAGATACAGTGTGATTGTGAGTGCTGCTTTTTTTTTCTTTTCCCAAACCCATATGCAAAAAGATTTTCAGGGGATTAAGGGAGGCTTGCGGAAAAGAGGCCTAAAATCACATATTGGATATTGACAGGGTACGAGTGTTATCAGGACCGTATTTAGACACAGGAAGGAATTTCCATATATAATACAAAGATAAATATCACCAGTATCTATGGCTTTTTTGAGCAACTCACTGTCTAGTGATGTGTGAATCTAATAGCAAGAGGGAAATCAAGAAGTTTATCTTTGAGTTTCGTGAAATAGTGTTTTCCTAACTTCAGACACTCATGTTCCAACTGCTATTTATTGAATTTTTCTTCAAATAGATTTGCTTACATGAACAAAAGACCTGGCCCTCAGGAAGGAGCTGGATGGTGAAAAAGGGATTTCAGTTTACCTATACATGTTGATATTTGTAAGGATCAGATGGCTTCCCAGGTGACTCAGTAGTAAAAAATTTTGATTCTTGGGTTGAGAAGATCTTTAGAGAAGGAAATGGCAACCCACTCCAGCGTTCTTGCCCAGAAAATCCCATGGACAGAGAAACCTGGAGGGCTTTACATGGAGTCACAAAAGAATCAAACATGACTTAGCAACTAAACAACAACAATTAAGCCTCAGTGGAACTATGTTTGTTCTGATGTGTGATCCAATATGAAAAGTGTATGTTTGTTGCCTGAAGAAACAAAGATGTTTGCCCAGAGTTTGTGACAGTATTTTTTTAAAGGATAAGGAAAAGGATCTAATGTTTTTATTTGGTCAAAGCCTGTAGAAGAAACCTAACAGCACATCTCTCCTAACAAAACTCGTTGACTTTTCATGGATCACAGCAACTGATATTCTGGATCCTGTACAAAGGGTGATGAAGTGAAAACCTTAAGCAGTGAAGCCCTGCTTACCTGTGTGCCCAAGTAGAACATAAGCTGAATCAAAGCAACAGGGTATGCAGAAGTTGTTCCCTGGTGCAGGCTTCACCAGTTGCATTCCACAGAATATAACTTTGTGGGTTAAGAATATATATATATATATATATATATATATATATATACATACATACACACACACACACACACATATATATAAAGAAAAATAAAGGAGAGAGGGAACAGTGGTCAAACTAGTTGGGATATTCTGAGTGCAACAAAGTCAGGCAGCCTAATGGAAGGCATTGCTAGGCTGCATGCTAAGTCACTTTAGTTGTGTCTGACTTTTTGTGACCCCAAGGACTGTAGCCTGCCAGGTTCCTCTGTTCATGGGATTCTCCAGGCAAGAATACTGGAGTGGGTTGCCAGACTCTCCTCCAGGGGATCTTCCTGACCCAGAATTGAACCCAAGCCTCTTTTGTCTCCTGGAGTTGGCAGGCAGGTTCTTTACCACTAGCACCACCTGGAAAGCCTATATGCTAGTTTTTCTCTAGAGATGTTATTTTGTCACTAAAATTGTGTCCAACTCTTTGTGACACCATGGACTGTAGCCCACCAGGTTCCTCTGTCCATGGGATTTCCCAGGCAAGGATACTGGAGTGGGTTGTCATTTTCTTCTCCAGAAGATCTTCCTAATCCAGGGATCGAACCTACGCCTCCTGCATTGGCAGGTGGATTCTTTTGCACTGAGCCACCTGGGAAGCCCTTTCATGAGTATGTTTCATGACAGAATCTCCACCTGGTCCACCTCTCACCCCAGGAATTGACAGGACTGATCATCAGGCAGACTCAGTGTGGAAGCCTTGGTGTATCTCTGTGACCTGCCGGGGAACCCTTCCAGACGGCTTTCCTGGTATGCAACACAGACGCTGGCTCTTTCTGAGCAGAGGCAAGGAGTTAAAGAGGAAAGCCAAGGGCTGTGGCTCAGTTCATGGGCAGACTCGGCCAGCCATGTCTCTGGGCAAGGACAGGCTTTTCATGCAAGAAATGCCATCTGTACTGTTGCCTGCTAAAATGACTGATTTATTAACAGTAAAAAGAATAAGGAACTATATTCCAAGTTCCACATTTAAGTGACCTTCAATGGATATTGATACTTTTCTGGATCTCAGTTTCCCTCTTGTCAATTGAGGGGATTACTTCATCAGTCTTTGAAGTCCCTTCCTGCTCCAACACTCAATAATTCAATGGCCTTTGGATGTCTTTTCCAGCCTTGTTGTTGTTTTAGTCTAAGACAAAAAGATAAAACCCAGATGAGGAAAGAATAGCTAATGATGTGAAGACTGAAAGTTACTGACTAAATAATGGTTTTCATACCTGGGACGCAAAGTCTTTCAAAAGCCATCTTCCCTAATAAGTCTGTAAATAGACATGTGCAGACAAAATGCAAACACCACTGAGGTTTGTGCCTGGCGTGTGAGAGCAGAGCCCCATAGTACTATATGGTGCTTTAATTCTTGTAGTACTTTTTTGGTTCTTTATCAAGGACAAAAAAAAATAAATTTTAATTTTTCTCGTTTTAGTGTTCCTTCAAATGACATCTTTGATCTACAGCCAACAGGATTCTTGAATTTTAAATCGAAGCTACTAGTGACTCAGACTTTAATTGGACACACCTCTTGGCTGAGAAGATTAATAATTAGTCCATTTAACATGAGGGAACTATGTACCCTCAAACCTTCAAAATAAATGTTACAACAGAGATGGAGAGGAAGTAATTTATTATAATAACTCTCCTAAAGTTGCCCCAATGCAAGGATAGCAATTTACCACGCCGTTCTCACTGTCATCTCCTGCTGGCATTTTATCCTGAACCTCCCTGTGATTCAAACTACAAACGTTCCAAGGAAGTGAGGGTGTCATAAGGGGAGGACTGCTCTGTGCAAGATGGGA
Organism: Oreotragus oreotragus; assembly: GCA_006410675.1. Lineage (NCBI taxonomy): Eukaryota > Metazoa > Chordata > Mammalia > Artiodactyla > Bovidae > Oreotragus > Oreotragus oreotragus. Next base: position 488,753 of record SJYX01003033.1, on the reverse strand, counting down.
CAGTAACTCAACTAGAGGCAAAATCAGGCTTGGTTTTCTGACAAACGAGCATTGGAATTTGGAGCGCTAGGTGCTAGTGCTGAATTTAGCACTAATTAACAAGAGGATATTACTTGCCTATGCTTCAGCTTTCTGGTGTAAAATGAAAGAGTTAGAAGAGAAAATCTGGGACATCCCTTCTTGTTAGGGAAAAAAGAAAAACACATTTATTTTAGGTCCAGGGAGTGGGATTAGGATGGGAAGGAAAGAGTCAATTAAATATCCACAGGGGGAGGCAGGAAATGGAAGGAACACAACCTAGCCTGGGCTCAGCTCTTTAATGGTTGTTTCTGAGCAGGAAAGCAGGGCATGACCCTGGGAGGAGCTTTAGAGATGAGAGTAACATCCCTTTCCCTAAAGCAAGTAAATGGGCTTTATTTGTATTGTTACCATTCGTAGCTTACCCACATTTTACATACATGTTTTATATAGTCACTACTTAGTACACATTAAAGCCAAGTTAAAATATATAAATATAAATAATAAATAAAAGACTTTTAAAAAAGAACGAAAATGAAGCATCCCTTTACCTTTATGACTGAACTGAGTATTTGTTAGTGCTTTCTGTGGCGTATTCTGCTATCATGACTTTTCCTGATCACCCACATGGTAGCTGCTGCTTACCTGTCAGGCTTCATCTCCCACCCATCTCCCCTTAACTCTCCTCTCAGCAATATTCGGTTCTCGGGAGGTTCTCACATATGCTATACTTTCTAATAAATCTGTGTCTTTCTGTCTGTGATCATTGTGTGGAATGCCTCCCCTGAGTCTGCTCCAAGAATTCCCACCTATTCATTCAATTTTATGTCAGATACTTCTGGTGAAGCTTTTTTGCATCTCCCCCTGGCAGACTTGGATATTTCTTCAGCCCTACTTGGACACACACAGTGTATCTCTGCACTGAACCTGTTGTATATTATACTGATTTGCATACCTGCTATCTGGTAGATTGTAAACTCTTTGAGGGCAGAGATTGAATTTCCATGTGTTCTCAATCAACCTGGCTTTCCATCTATCCACATTCATCTCCTGTTCTGTTTTTCTTTTCTTGCTCTCTCTGGTGCAAAGGAAAGAGATGGCCTGGAGGAGCTGAGCCGTGGATAGGGTGCTGCATAAGCAAATGTAAAAGAACTTCTGGTGATGGGGCCTGGGCTGAGGTTGGTGGAGATGGTGGGCAGGCAGCTTGGTCACCATTAACACTTGGGGATGACTGGGCTTCCCTGAACTTCCCCGGTGGCTCATCAGTAAAGAATCCACCCGCAATGCAGGAAATGCAAGAGATGTGAGCTCGATCCCTGGGTCAGGAAGATGACCTGGAGGAGGGCATGGCAACCCACTCAAGTATTAATGCTGGGAAAATCCCATGGACAGAAGAGCCTGGCAGGCTACAATCCATGGAATCACAAATATTAGGACATAAATGAAGAGACTGTGTATACATGCATGGGTTTCCCTGGTGGCTCAGACAGTAAAATATCTGCCTGCCAATGCAGAAGACCTGGGTTTGGTCCCTGGGTTGAGAAGATCCCCAGGAGAAGGGAACAGCAACCGACTCCAGTATGCTTGCCTGAGAAATCCCATGGATAGAGGAGCCTGGTGGGCTACAGTCCAAGGGGTCTCAGAGAATTGGACACAGCTGAGCAAGTAAGCATGCATGCATATACTAGGACTCAGAAAGTATCTAGAAATTATGACTTGGGTACTTGGGCTCTAGCTGTTATCGTCTTTTGATAGAAAAAATGCTATATGTTATACTGCATCAAGTATAAAATTATTAACAAAGAACATGTTTAAATCTAGATTTATCAAGACTAATATTTAAAGCAATTTTATCTTTCCAGTTTCAGGAAAATCTCTCTCTCTCTCTCTCTCACATACACACACACACACACACACACACACATATATATATACACAAACACCAAAATACCCCTGACTTTCTTTCTTTCTTTCTTTCCCAGAGGGACTTATTCTATTTTCTTCCCAAGTACTCTCCCACCTTCATTTTCCATTGCTTCTTCCTATGTCAAGTTCCTTGAAGCTAAACNATTGGTCAAAGCAGATGTGTATAAGAGACAGTATATATACACAAACACCAAAATACCCCTGACTTTCTTTCTTTCTTTCTTTCTTTCCCAGAGGGACTTATTCTATTTTCTTCCCAAGTACTCTCCCACCTTCATTTTCCATTGCTTCTTCCTATGTCAAGTTCCTTGAAGCTAAACCAGGTTATCCCTGGTATCGTTCCTTCATGTGTATTTTGCTATACTCCTAGAATGCTGGATAATCTCCTTACACAAATCCTATTTGTCCTTCAAGGGGCAGTGCAATTTTACTTCCCCCATCAAGTTCTCCCTGGTCACTGTTGGTCTTATTGAGTTTCTACCAGCATTTCTGGCACCCAGCCTCTACATGGGGACTTAGCTCTTTCTTCTCGTTTTCTCCTGTGCCATTTATTCCTGGCTCACTTTCTGTGGGTGATAAGTTGTCAGATGGAGAGCAAGACCAAGGCTTAGCTCTTCCATACACAGTGTAGCTCCAGTATACTGTTAAGTATATAATTTTGACTTAATAAAATAGTTATTTGATGATTTGATTAATGACAGGGAAATCACCCACCAAGATTCATTGCCAACATGGTAAGTTTCACTTCAAAGTGAGCTTCACAAAGCGCATTTGTGTCCCATTCTTCAAAATAGGCAAAGAGAAAAAAATCATGAAAATGACTCAACTGCTGAAATTCTCAGCTTTGAGAAGTATTCATTTTTAGAAGAAGGCAGAAGGTAACAGGTGAACTCCAAGGTAATCCAGGCTTTGAGGTCCAGGATTAAAATAGCTTCAACACTGTGCATTCTAAGAACTGGCCGAAAGTCAGAGGTTTCCTTGTCATTTGAGCTGAGCTGAATATAATTTTGTATTTCTTCACATAGAATCACTTCACATACTCAGATTCATTTATATAGCATTCTTTTTTCCCCAATATAGAAAACAATTAATTTCCTATTAATATTTATAAGCATTTACAATGTTAATTACAATTACTTCAATATTATTCATTTTACAATTAATAGTTTTACTTATAAATCTCCATTTATGTCTTAAATTATTTCATAGAGTTAGATTCTAGAGGTAGAATTTCTGGGTCAGAGCACATAAACCTGATTAAAGTTCATGTTTTGGAAAACAGAAAATTATGATTTGACATGTGATGGCAAGGATCAGGAATATTATGGCTTTATTTTTATAGGCTTTTTAGCCCCAAATCTTTTTCACATTTTTTCAGACTTAATCTCCAAGTTACATCATTTTACCTTAAGTGTTGTATGTGGAAACAGCTTTATCAAGAAATTATTTGTATAGGATGCTGTGTAACTCATTTTGCCCACTCTGGGTAATACTCAGGGCAGTTCAACCCAAACCACCTCTACATTTTCTATTATAGTTCTTCAATTCAGGATTTTATGAAGATGGAGGTAGGATTAGTTGATGAAAAATAAACCCACAGTGTTTAAAGTTCTTTTTAATTTATTTGTTTATTTGTGTCTGTGCTGGGTGTTCACTGCTGTGGGAGGACTTTCTCTAGCTGTGGGAGTGGGGCCACTCTCACAGGCTTCTCACTGTGGGGGCTTCTCTTGTTGCAGAGCATGGACTCTTAGGTGCAGGGGCTGCAGCAGTTGTGGGACTTGGGCTTACTTGCCCCACAGAATGTAGAATCTTCCCAGACTAGGAATTAAACCCATGTCTCCTGCATTGGCAGGCAGATTCTTAACTATTGGATCACCAGGGTAGTCCAGAAACCCACCATCTAATGAAAACTCTAGATCTGACTATAAGCTTAAGCATAGCTATTCAGGGTAACTTGCTATATATATATATATATATATATATATTTTTTTTTTTTTTTTTTTTCACACTGAGAGAGCAAGGACAGCTATGACTATGCTTTCCATCCTCACTAAAATTGATGAAAAATTCCAGTCTGGTTCACCTTAAAAAAAAGTGATCTCAGTTATCTCCCCAGTACGCATTCTTTGAGGGCCTCAAGGGAGAAGACTGTGTGGGGTTCACACAGGACCTAAGCATATTTAGGCGCCATCAGTTCCGTTGCTGGGGGGATTTTGCTGCTCTCAGAGGGCTCCTAAACTGCTCATCTCTACCTCTCATTGAGGAGTGACTTCTTGTCTCTGCTGGGGTTCTTGTACTTCGCTGACTGACTCTGTACTCATGTTCTCTGGCTGGCTTCTCCTGAATTCTGCCTTCATGCACTTCTGGATTAAATTTTGGTTAGTCAACAGCACAGTTTTCCAACGGGGGTATGAGCTGAAAATGGAGTTTTGCCATGATGTATAAACTTGGTTACCCACCATGTCACCCCTTCCTGGCTCCCATAGGACTGAGAGCACAAAGAAGGGTTTGGACATTTCTACTGTCTTATCTCTTTAGTGTCTTCCTCACTCATGACCTAAAGTGCAAGGAGCTTCTTTTTTGTTTTTCCTTTTGTTTTTAATCCATCAAGTGCTTTGCTCAGTGGATACAAAATTTTGTTAAATTATTTGTTGTTAAGCTATTGTCAAACAGTTGAAATATTTACTTAGCTATTTTTGCTCAGCATTTTGCTGTTTAATCACTTCATCTCCCTCTTGTGGATTGTAACTATTCAAAAATATTAAGTATTCACTCGGTGCCAATAATAAATTGTGGTGTGCTTGTGTCTTAGCCCATGGAATGCTGCTACTAATCTACATGTAGAAAGTGTGTTTTCAAATTCTAATTCAGAAATATGGAATCACCATAACCTTTTCAATTAACAAATATATTTTTATAAATAGATGGATAAGGGCTTAAAGATTAATTCTAATTTCAATTTCCATTTAATGAATTTTCACAACTAAATAAATACATGTAGTGCCTGTCTCTTATACACATCTAGATGTGTATAAGAGACAGCACACACACACATATATATAAAGAAAAATAAAGGAGAGAGGGAACAGTGGTCAAACTAGTTGGGATATTCTGAGTGCAACAAAGTCAGGCAGCCTAATGGAAGGCATTGCTAGGCTGCATGCTAAGTCACTTTAGTTGTGTCTGACTTTTTGTGACCCCAAGGACTGTAGCCTGCCAGGTTCCTCTGTTCATGGGATTCTCCAGGCAAGAATACTGGAGTGGGTTGCCAGACTCTCCTCCAGGGGATCTTCCTGACCCAGAATTGAACCCAAGCCTCTTTTGTCTCCTGGAGTTGGCAGGCAGGTTCTTTACCACTAGCACCACCTGGAAAGCCTATATGCTAGTTTTTCTCTAGAGATGTTATTTTGTCACTAAAATTGTGTCCAACTCTTTGTGACACCATGGACTGTAGCCCACCAGGTTCCTCTGTCCATGGGATTTCCCAGGCAAGGATACTGGAGTGGGTTGTCATTTTCTTCTCCAGAAGATCTTCCTAATCCAGGGATCGAACCTACGCCTCCTGCATTGGCAGGTGGATTCTTTTGCACTGAGCCACCTGGGAAGCCCTTTCATGAGTATGTTTCATGACAGAATCTCCACCTGGTCCACCTCTCACCCCAGGAATTGACAGGACTGATCATCAGGCAGACTCAGTGTGGAAGCCTTGGTGTATCTCTGTGACCTGCCGGGGAACCCTTCCAGACGGCTTTCCTGGTATGCAACACAGACGCTGGCTCTTTCTGAGCAGAGGCAAGGAGTTAAAGAGGAAAGCCAAGGGCTGTGGCTCAGTTCATGGGCAGACTCGGCCAGCCATGTCTCTGGGCAAGGACAGGCTTTTCATGCAAGAAATGCCATCTGTACTGTTGCCTGCTAAAATGACTGATTTATTAACAGTAAAAAGAATAAGGAACTATATTCCAAGTTCCACATTTAAGTGACCTTCAATGGATATTGATACTTTTCTGGATCTCAGTTTCCCTCTTGTCAATTGAGGGGATTACTTCATCAGTCTTTGAAGTCCCTTCCTGCTCCAACACTCAATAATTCAATGGCCTTTGGATGTCTTTTCCAGCCTTGTTGTTGTTTTAGTCTAAGACAAAAAGATAAAACCCAGATGAGGAAAGAATAGCTAATGATGTGAAGACTGAAAGTTACTGACTAAATAATGGTTTTCATACCTGGGACGCAAAGTCTTTCAAAAGCCATCTTCCCTAATAAGTCTGTAAATAGACATGTGCAGACAAAATGCAAACACCACTGAGGTTTGTGCCTGGCGTGTGAGAGCAGAGCCCCATAGTACTATATGGTGCTTTAATTCTTGTAGTACTTTTTTGGTTCTTTATCAAGGACAAAAAAAAATAAATTTTAATTTTTCTCGTTTTAGTGTTCCTTCAAATGACATCTTTGATCTACAGCCAACAGGATTCTTGAATTTTAAATCGAAGCTACTAGTGACTCAGACTTTAATTGGACACACCTCTTGGCTGAGAAGATTAATAATTAGTCCATTTAACATGAGGGAACTATGTACCCTCAAACCTTCAAAATAAATGTTACAACAGAGATGGAGAGGAAGTAATTTATTATAATAACTCTCCTAAAGTTGCCCCAATGCAAGGATAGCAATTTACCACGCCGTTCTCACTGTCATCTCCTGCTGGCATTTTATCCTGAACCTCCCTGTGATTCAAACTACAAACGTTCCAAGGAAGTGAGGGTGTCATAAGGGGAGGACTGCTCTGTGCAAGATGGGACAGTAACTCAACTAGAGGCAAAATCAGGCTTGGTTTTCTGACAAACGAGCATTGGAATTTGGAGCGCTAGGTGCTAGTGCTGAATTTAGCACTAATTAACAAGAGGATATTACTTGCCTATGCTTCAGCTTTCTGGTGTAAAATGAAAGAGTTAGAAGAGAAAATCTGGGACATCCCTTCTTGTTAGGGAAAAAAGAAAAACACATTTATTTTAGGTCCAGGGAGTGGGATTAGGATGGGAAGGAAAGAGTCAATTAAATATCCACAGGGGGAGGCAGGAAATGGAAGGAACACAACCTAGCCTGGGCTCAGCTCTTTAATGGTTGTTTCTGAGCAGGAAAGCAGGGCATGACCCTGGGAGGAGCTTTAGAGATGAGAGTAACATCCCTTTCCCTAAAGCAAGTAAATGGGCTTTATTTGTATTGTTACCATTCGTAGCTTACCCACATTTTACATACATGTTTTATATAGTCACTACTTAGTACACATTAAAGCCAAGTTAAAATATATAAATATAAATAATAAATAAAAGACTTTTAAAAAAGAACGAAAATGAAGCATCCCTTTACCTTTATGACTGAACTGAGTATTTGTTAGTGCTTTCTGTGGCGTATTCTGCTATCATGACTTTTCCTGATCACCCACATGGTAGCTGCTGCTTACCTGTCAGGCTTCATCTCCCACCCATCTCCCCTTAACTCTCCTCTCAGCAATATTCGGTTCTCGGGAGGTTCTCACATATGCTATACTTTCTAATAAATCTGTGTCTTTCTGTCTGTGATCATTGTGTGGAATGCCTCCCCTGAGTCTGCTCCAAGAATTCCCACCTATTCATTCAATTTTATGTCAGATACTTCTGGTGAAGCTTTTTTGCATCTCCCCCTGGCAGACTTGGATATTTCTTCAGCCCTACTTGGACACACACAGTGTATCTCTGCACTGAACCTGTTGTATATTATACTGATTTGCATACCTGCTATCTGGTAGATTGTAAACTCTTTGAGGGCAGAGATTGAATTTCCATGTGTTCTCAATCAACCTGGCTTTCCATCTATCCACATTCATCTCCTGTTCTGTTTTTCTTTTCTTGCTCTCTCTGGTGCAAAGGAAAGAGATGGCCTGGAGGAGCTGAGCCGTGGATAGGGTGCTGCATAAGCAAATGTAAAAGAACTTCTGGTGATGGGGCCTGGGCTGAGGTTGGTGGAGATGGTGGGCAGGCAGCTTGGTCACCATTAACACTTGGGGATGACTGGGCTTCCCTGAACTTCCCCGGTGGCTCATCAGTAAAGAATCCACCCGCAATGCAGGAAATGCAAGAGATGTGAGCTCGATCCCTGGGTCAGGAAGATGACCTGGAGGAGGGCATGGCAACCCACTCAAGTATTAATGCTGGGAAAATCCCATGGACAGAAGAGCCTGGCAGGCTACAATCCATGGAATCACAAATATTAGGACATAAATGAAGAGACTGTGTATACATGCATGGGTTTCCCTGGTGGCTCAGACAGTAAAATATCTGCCTGCCAATGCAGAAGACCTGGGTTTGGTCCCTGGGTTGAGAAGATCCCCAGGAGAAGGGAACAGCAACCGACTCCAGTATGCTTGCCTGAGAAATCCCATGGATAGAGGAGCCTGGTGGGCTACAGTCCAAGGGGTCTCAGAGAATTGGACACAGCTGAGCAAGTAAGCATGCATGCATATACTAGGACTCAGAAAGTATCTAGAAATTATGACTTGGGTACTTGGGCTCTAGCTGTTATCGTCTTTTGATAGAAAAAATGCTATATGTTATACTGCATCAAGTATAAAATTATTAACAAAGAACATGTTTAAATCTAGATTTATCAAGACTAATATTTAAAGCAATTTTATCTTTCCAGTTTCAGGAAAATCTCTCTCTCTCTCTCTCTCACATACACACACACACACACACACACACACATATATATATACACAAACACCAAAATACCCCTGACTTTCTTTCTTTCTTTCTTTCCCAGAGGGACTTATTCTATTTTCTTCCCAAGTACTCTCCCACCTTCATTTTCCATTGCTTCTTCCTATGTCAAGTTCCTTGAAGCTAAACCAGGTTATCCCTGGTATCGTTCCTTCATGTGTATTTTGCTATACTCCTAGAATGCTGGATAATCTCCTTACACAAATCCTATTTGTCCTTCAAGGGGCAGTGCAATTTTACTTCCCCCATCAAGTTCTCCCTGGTCACTGTTGGTCTTATTGAGTTTCTACCAGCATTTCTGGCACCCAGCCTCTACATGGGGACTTAGCTCTTTCTTCTCATTTTCTCCTGTGCCATTTATTCCTGGCTCACTTTCTGTGGGTGATAAGTTGTCAGATGGAGAGCAAGACCAAGGCTTAGCTCTTCCATACACAGTGTAGCTCCAGTATACTGTTAAGTATATAATTTTGACTTAATAAAATAGTTATTTGATGATTTGATTAATGACAGGGAAATCACCCACCAAGATTCATTGCCAACATGGTAAGTTTCACTTCAAAGTGAGCTTCACAAAGCGCATTTGTGTCCCATTCTTCAAAATAGGCAAAGAGAAAAAAATCATGAAAATGACTCAACTGCTGAAATTCTCAGCTTTGAGAAGTATTCATTTTTAGAAGAAGGCAGAAGGTAACAGGTGAACTCCAAGGTAATCCAGGCTTTGAGGTCCAGGATTAAAATAGCTTCAACACTGTGCATTCTAAGAACTGGCCAAAAGTCAGAGGTTTCCTTGTCATTTGAGCTGAGCTGAATATAATTTTGTATTTCTTCACATAGAATCACTTCACATACTCAGATTCATTTATATAGCATTCTTTTCTTCCCAATATAGAAAACAATTAATTTCCTATTAATATTTATAAGCATTTACAATGTTAATTACAATTACTTCAATATTATTCATTTTACAATTAATAGTTTTACTTATAAATCTCCATTTATGTCTTAAATTATTTCATAGAGTTAGATTCTAGAGGTAGAATTTCTGGGTCAGAGCACATAAACCTGATTAAAGTTCATGTTTTGGAAAACAGAAAATTATGATTTGACATGTGATGGCAAGGATCAGGAATATTATGGCTTTATTTTTATAGGCTTTTTAGCCCCAAATCTTTTTCACATTTTTTCGAACTTAATCTCCAAGTTACATCATTTTACCTTAAGTGTTGTATGTGGAAACAGCTTTATCAAGAAATTATTTGTATAGGATGCTGTGTAACTCATTTTGCCCACTCTGGGTAATACTCAGGGCAGTTCAACCCAAACCACCTCTACATTTTCTATTATAGTTCTTCAATTCAGGATTTTATGAAGATGGAGGTAGGATTAGTTGATGAAAAATAAACCCACAGTGTTTAAAGTTCTTTTTAATTTATTTGTTTATTTGTGTCTGTGCTGGGTGTTCACTGCTGTGGGAGGACTTTCTCTAGCTGTGGGAGTGGGGCCACTCTCACAGGCTTCTCACTGTGGGGGCTTCTCTTGTTGCAGAGCATGGACTCTTAGGTGCAGGGGCTGCAGCAGTTGTGGGACTTGGGCTTACTTGCCCCACAGAATGTAGAATCTTCCCAGACTAGGAATTAAACCCATGTCTCCTGCATTGGCAGGCAGATTCTTAACTATTGGATCACCAGGGTAGTCCAGAAACCCACCATCTAATGAAAACTCTAGATCTGACTATAAGCTTAAGCATAGCTATTCAGGGTAACTTGCTATATATATATATATATATATATATATTTTTTTTTTTTTTTCTTTTCACACTGAGAGAGCAAGGACAGCTATGACTATGCTTTCCATCCTCACTAAAATTGATGAAAAATTCCAGTCTGGTTCACCTTAAAAAAAAGTGATCTCAGTTATCTCCCCAGTACGCATTCTTTGAGGGCCTCAAGGGAGAAGACTGTGTGGGGTTCACACAGGACCTAAGCATATTTAGGCGCCATCAGTTCCGTTGCTGGGGGGATTTTGCTGCTCTCAGAGGGCTCCTAAACTGCTCATCTCTACCTCTCATTGAGGAGTGACTTCTTGTCTCTGCTGGGGTTCTTGTACTTCGCTGACTGACTCTGTACTCATGTTCTCTGGCTGGCTTCTCCTGAATTCTGCCTTCATGCACTTCTGGATTAAATTTTGGTTAGTCAACAGCACAGTTTTCCAACGGGGGTATGAGCTGAAAATGGAGTTTTGCCATGATGTATAAACTTGGTTACCCACCATGTCACCCCTTCCTGGCTCCCATAGGACTGAGAGCACAAAGAAGGGTTTGGACATTTCTACTGTCTTATCTCTTTAGTGTCTTCCTCACTCATGACCTAAAGTGCAAGGAGCTTCTTTTTTTGTTTTTCCTTTTGTTTTTAATCCATCAAGTGCTTTGCTCAGTGGATACAAAATTTTGTTAAATTATTTGTTGTTAAGCTATTGTCAAACAGTTGAAATATTTACTTAGCTATTTTTGCTCAGCATTTTGCTGTTTAATCACTTCATCTCCCTCTTGTGGATTGTAACTATTCAAAAATATTAAGTATTTTTTTTTGTTTTTCCTTTTGTTTTTAATCCATCAAGTGCTTTGCTCAGTGGATACAAAATTTTGTTAAATTATTTGTTGTTAAGCTATTGTCAAACAGTTGAAATATTTACTTAGCTATTTTTGCTCAGCATTTTGCTGTTTAATCACTTCATCTCCCTCTTGTGGATTGTAACTATTCAAAAATATTAAGTATTTACTCAGTGCCAATAATAAATTGTGGTGTGCTTGTGTCTTAGCCCATGGAATGCTGCTACTAATCTACATGTAGAAAGTGTGTTTTCAAATTCTAATTCAGAAATATGGAATCACCATAACCTTTTCAATTAACAAATATATTTTTATAAATAGATGGATAAGGGCTTAAAGATTAATTCTAATTTCAATTTCCATTTAATGAATTTTCACAACTAAATAAATACATGTAGTGCCACCTGGATTATATCCATAAGAATGGATGTAATTATGCAGTGGTAAAAAATACAAACAAAAGAATTAGTGGTTTAAAACAACAGGGCTTATTTCTTACTACATGCCACATGTCCATTTGGGTTGCTGGGGCTCTGTTTCATATTGTTTTCACTTAGGTTTGCAGGTTGACAGAGTCTCTACCTCCTGAGCATTGCTAATCTGTATAGGAAGGCAGTGGTGAAGCATTTGTGTTTTTACAGGCTTCAGCAAAACAAAATACAGTATTTCAGTTTATATTTCATTGGTCAAAGCAAGTCACATGGTTTTCTGAACTTCAAAGGATAGAGCAGCATAATTATGTGCCCAGAAAGAGATGTATTTGGTATACAAAACTAACAGTTCTCCCACTCTATAGTTTGCAATCAAATATTCAGCTCTTTCCCTCTGTCTGCCAAGTGACTTAATAGTACCAGTTCTGGGAAAAGAAAGACCAACCATAAAATTACTCGTAATTTCACAAAAGAGTGTGGATAAACCAACTGTAGCGCAGCCAGGGGAGGCTTGAATCCAGTTTGAGAGAGTCTGATGTTCCAGTGGACAAGAGGTAGACAGCTCTTAAATCTTTGGGCTGGTTCTTTGATTTTAGATAAGCCAGAGTCTTAATACAAGAATTCAGACAGAATAAGTATCAATCCCACACAAACATAATAATGAATTAGAGCAGAATGAGTGTCATAAACCTAAAGTATCACCGAAGAAAACCTGGATCTTAGAACACGCTCATTTGCTCTTCTATATCTTTAGTTCAGGAGGATAAAAAAAGGCTCATTGTTTGAAGCAAATAACATAAAACAGAGACTCTCAATGTGTTTGCTTTGCCTTAACAAAGTCTAGGAATTTTTATGGAGGCTCTTTTATGGAAAACAATTATCCTTAACCATTTTGGGTCACATAATCCACTCACAATCTGACAATGCAATTCAATGGAGGAAGGCTTGCCTTTTTAATAAATGAACTGATTTGGGCCTCATATTTTGTACAAAAATTAACTCAAACTGGTTCATGTGGTTAAAAGAAAAATAAAACTATAAAACTTATGGAAAAAACATAGAAAAATCTTTTGGATCTGGGGTTAAACTTGACACCAAAAGCATAATCTATAAAAGGAAAAAATGGTTAGATTGGAGTTCATCAAAATTTTTTAAAATTTACTCTGCAAAAGATTCTTAAGATAATGATAAGAATACAAGTGACAATCAGGAAAACATTATTTGCAAATTACAAAGGACCTCTGACAAAGGACTATTATCTAAAGTATGTAAAGAACTCTTGAGGTTTAACAGTGAAAAACAAATTTAAAAATCTAATTTAAAAATGGGCTTCAGCATGAAGAGATATTTTGTGAATATAATACACAGATGAAAGATAAATGCACAAAAATAAATTTAACATAACTAGTTATTTAAGAAGGGCAAGTGGAAACAGCAATGAGATATTGCCACATCTGTCAGAATGGCTAAAATAAAAAATAAAATAACATCAAATTCAGGAAGGGGTTCAGAGAATCTGATCACTCTTACTCTGCTGGCAGGAATAGTATAGCGACTTCGGAAAACACTTTGGCAGTTTATTATAAAACTGGCTATTTTTTATTAGCTAGTTTGGGCTGCCATAACAAAATATCACAGACAGAACGGCTTAGAAATAAACAGAAATTTATTTTCTAATAATTCTAGAGACTAGAAATGCAAAATCAAGGTGTTAGCAGGCCTTCTTCTGAGGCCCGTCTCCTCGGCTTGAAGATGGCCGCTTTCTTGATCTGACCTGTCCTCACGTGATAATTCTTCAGTTTCTGTGCTGTTTGTGTCCTAATCTCCTCTTATAAGGACACTGGCCATAATGGATTAAGGCCCATTACTCCTTGGAAGAAAAGTTATGACCAACCTAGAGAGCATATTGAAAAGCAGAGACATTACTTTTCCAACTAAGGTCTGTCTAGTCAAGGCTATGGTTTTTCCAGTGGTCACATATGGGTGTGAGAGTTGGACTGTGAAGAAGGCTGAGCACTGAAGAATCGATGCTTTTGAACTGTGGTGTTGGAGAAGACTCTTGAGAGTCCCTTCAACTGCAAGGAGATCCAACCAGTACGTTCTAAAGGAGATCAGCCCTGGGTATTCTTTGGAAGGAATGATGCTAAAGCTGAAACTCCAGTACTTTGGCCACCTCATGCGAAGAGTTGACTCATTGGAAAAGACTCTGATGCTGGGAGGGATTGGGGGCACGAGGAGAAGGGGACGACCGAGGATGAGATGGCTGGATGGCATCACGGACTCGATGGACTTGAGTCTGAGTGAACTCCAGGAGTTGGTGATGGACAGGGAGGCCTGGCGTGCTGTGATTCATGGGGTCGCAAAGAATCGGACACGACTGAGCAACTGAACTGAACTGAACTGATGTGACCTCATTTTACCTTATTTACTTCCTTAAATCCCCTGTTTCCAAAGTCACATTCTGAGGTACTGGGGATTACATTTTTAACATGAATTTTAGAAAAACACAGACTAGTTCGTAGTGTCACCATGCGTGTGTGCAAGCATGCTCAGTCACTCAGTCATGTACAGCTCTTTGTGACCCCATGGACTATAGCCAGCCAGGCTACTCTGTCCATGGGATTCTCCAGGCAAGAATGCAGAAGTGGGTTGCCTGGCCCTCCTCCAGGGGAATCTTCCCGACCCAGGGATTGAACCTACATCTCTTACGTCTGCACTGGCAGGTGAATTCTTTACCACTAGCACCACCCAGGAGACCCATGACTACCATATAGCCTAGCAATTATACACAACCATTTATCCCAGGGAAATTAAGATTCATGCTTTTAAAAAAAATCTATACTTGAATGTTCATAATAGCTATATTCCTAAAAACTGGAAACAATCCAGATGTCCCTCAATGGGTAAATGGTTAAACAAAATAGTACTTCCCATGCCATGGAATAAGACTCAGCAATAGAATCTTTAGGAAATTATGTTGAGAGAAAACAAACAAACAATACCAGTTATACTATATGATTTCATTTATATAATATTATTTATAAGATAAAATAATAGAATGGAGACTAGTGATTTCCAGGGACTAGGAATTGGGGTGGGGGTGGGGAGATGGTCGGTATGGCTATAAAAAGGATAACACCAGGAATTCTTGTGTTGGAAGTGTTCCCTATCTGGAATGTATCAATATTAAACAAACAGCTTTTGCTGAATGTTTTGTTTTGCTAATTTTTACTTAAAGAGTCTTGCTAGGTATTTATTAATGTTTTTGATCTCTGAAAGAACCAATTTTTAGTTCTGTTGATTTTCTGTGTTTGGGGGTTATTTATTTATTTTTCACTGATTTCTGCTTTCATTTTGATTTTTCTGTTGAAAGTCTGTCTCTGAGAGCAAAATCGGTGACAGGTTTCACATGAGGATATTTATCAGAGGTTAGGTCCCATGGAAGGGAAGAGTCTGAAACCTCATTGGTCAGACAGAGAAATCTAACAGTAATGGAGCCTGGAAAATGTCAGACAACCCTATGAAGAGCTGGATGGGTATTTAGACTTTTAGCAACACCCTGCATTGGTCAGAAATGTCTGAACTTTAGACTTCCACTGGTACCAGTCGCTGGATAGGAGCTACCTGAGAAGGGTATAGCCTTGGCCGAGGAGGTTCTCTGTAATTGAGGCAACTCCTGAAGGAGTTGAGAGCCAGAGTCTATCTGCTGATAGCTGAGACAGTTTGTCTTCATTAATACTGATGGGCAATCTGAGTGGCATGTCTCTGGATGCACCACAATTTCCTTCCTTCTTTCTTTGATAATATTTTTTCTTTTATTAAACAGTTGAGGTGACCACTAGATCATTACTTTTACCCTTTTATTTTTTCTAATATGAGCATTTAAAGCCAGTACATTTTTCCTTTAAGCATTGGTTTAGCATCATCTCAGAAAATTTGGTATGTTATATTCTCATTATTTTTTAAAGATTAGAACAGGTTTATTGAGATATAATTTACTTAGAGTAAAAGTTACCCTTTTAGTATATAGTTTTATGTATTTTTATTATTTTTACGTCAAAATATTTTCTAATGCTCATTGTGATTTCTTCTGGGACTCGTGAGCTTTATAAAGCTCTGGGGCTCTGGGGGGCTCCTGGGTTTTGGTGGTTGTAGCATGTGGTCTCAGTACGTGCAGCTCACGGGCTCTAGAGCAGAAGCTCAGTAATTGTGCTGCAGTGGCTTAGCTGCTCTGAGGCATGTGGGATTTTCCCGGACCAGAGCTCGAACCTGTGTCTCCTTCATTGGCTGGCAGATTCTTTACTACTGAGCCACCAGAGAAGCCCCTATTATTTTATTTTATAGGTTTTGTTAGCTTATTAACATGGTTTTGTGGTTCATTTTAGCATTTATGCTATATATTAACGTATACGCTGCTGCTGCTAAGTTGCTTCAGTCGTGTCCAACTCTGTGCGACCCCATAGACAGCAGCCCACCAGCCTCCCCTATCCCTGGGATTCTCCAGGCAAGAACACTGGAGTGGGTTGCTATTTCCTTCTCCAACGCGTGAAAGTGAAAAGTGAAAGTGAAGTCACTCAGTCGTGTCTGACTCTGTGCGACCCCATGGACTGTAGTCTACCAGGCTCCTCTGTCCATGGGATTCTCCTGGCAAGAGTACTGGAGTGGGTTGTCATTTCCTGCTACCATTAAAGTATATATCCTTAATTTAATAAGATCTTGAATTAAAATTTTACCACTTCACAAATATGTAAGAAGCTTTCAGCCCCACCTTCTCTTTTTGCTACTGTTCTCTTGTAGTTTAATTTTATATATACTATAAATTCCATAAACATTATTACTTTTGTTTTAAACACTCTTTCTTACAAAGTAAAAATTTTTATTTCATATTTACCTATGCATTTACTCTTTTGGGTGCTGTTTGTCTCTTTCTGCAATTCCATGCTTCCGTCTGGGATAATTTCCTTTCATTCTGATGTCTATTCATTTAGCATGTCTTGTAGTACGGTTCTGTTGGCAACAATTATTCTCATCTTTTCATGTCTGAAAATGTCTTTAATTAGCCATTATTTTAAAAGAATATTTCTCTAGATATATAATTCCTGTCTGACAGGTTTTTTTCCCCTTTCAACACTCTAAAATTTCCATTCCATTGCTTTTTGTCCCACTGTTTATGTTAAAACAACAGCTCTAAGCTTTTTGTTGTTTTTCTGAAGATAATATTCCTTTATTTTTGGTATCTGGNTCTGACAGGTTTTTTTCCCCTTTCAACACTCTAAAATTTCCATTCCATTGCTTTTTGTCCCACTGTTTATGTTAAAACAACAGCTCTAAGCTTTTTGTTGTTTTTCTGAAGATAATATTCCTTTATTTTTGGTATCTGGTTGTGGTGATGGAAGGAAGAAGAAAAAAAAGTTAGTGATCAACTTCTATTTCCTCTTGAGGTGGAAAAAGCCACTGACTAGGTTCAACAATCTCAATTGTCTCATTGGCAAGAGGAAAGTCCCTTGGAAGGAAGGAAGAACTGTGGGCATGGTAGGGTTGAGGTGGTGATGCTTATGAGCGACAAGAGAAACCTGGATCAGCAGATGCACTGAGCCCTTTGGTCCGTAGAGATGATGAAAACACATATGACCTTAGGAGTAATATGAACATTTTCTAGGGCTTCCAGGAGGGAAGCAGTAAGTATATGGATCTGAATAAGCATAAAGCTAATCTCGAACAATGTATAAGGGAGATATTTCTCTTTTTTTGGTCATGCAAGTTTTAAATGTGCCCTGCTTCCCTTAGTTTGACATGGTCCTAACAAGACCATAGCTGGGCACATACCTTAGAAGAGATCCCCTGAAGGACAGCTAAACATAAACTGTTTGTAAGAAGAGTTGAAACTGCATATGGAGTGAAGACTATAGTATTCAAATGCTTATTGCATGGGTGAGGAATTATGCTTATTGTATAAAGAACCATAGATCAGAGCTAGGACATATGGATAGAACCTCTAGTGAGAAAGATTATCATTTATGATAAGGAAGATATTTCTATGTTTCAACATAGTGAGTTCCCAATAATGAAAATAAAGAAGCACTGGCTGGATGACCATCTATTTGGGATTTTATTGAGGGGTGTAGCCATATTTGATGGTCTCTCTTGCCTCTTCTCTGGTCAAGTTCCGTGATGGGCAACTGTTGGGATTAGTCATGAAATGATTTTGAGGTGATGAAGATGCAAAAAAAGATAACAGTAGGTATAGAAAGAGAAAAAAAATATTCCTTTAGGCAATACACTAATAAAAGAAGAGATGTCTGGTCTTTTCAGTGCCACCCATGTTGGACTGATCAAGTTTGTATTGCTAAAAATAGCAAACACTTTAACTGATTCATAATATATTAAGAGCTGACAGTATCCCCAACTGTCATCTAATCCAGCTCTGTCATTTTACAGATGAGAAAACTGAAGTCCAGAGGAGTTGACTTGTCTAAGGCAGTGATTCTCACTGTGTGGTTAGAAGAATACTAGTCTCAATTCCTGGGGAACTTGCTTGATATACAAATCTCTGGTCTCCAATCTAGTGCTATTAACAAAAGAAATCCTTAGAAATGAAATCCCATAAGCTGCATTTTATCAACTATTGCAAGTTATTTTGTGCACACTGGAAAAGTATCAGTCTACATCAGAATGCTGATTACTTACAGAACTCTAAGAGACTCAGGACTCTAAACTTCAAATCCATTATCCCTGTTATTCTAAATTGTCTACTCTTGAAATAAATCTGTCATCATCCCCTACAAACTAACTTCTGAGCCTAGAAACAGCCCTAGAAATTCAACTGTGTTATGGGTATAAAATTATTACTATTTATAAAAGGCAAAAGAATGGTTTGGAAAATACAAACAAAGTCAATAAAATCAGAATGAACTCCAGGATCAGAGGCCATAATGCCTTGGAGCAATCCTTTTCTGTCCTTGACAGTGGAACATAGGGAGCATGTCTTTTTGAACTGATCTAGTCAAAGGCTAAAATGAAAAAAGACATGCTTCAGATACATGTTCATGTTAGACATACTAGCATATTTGTTGTCATTTTAGAGTGCAACTGATGCAATTGGACTAAAGGACTTTGGTTAACATTTTGTTAATTAAGCCTAAATCTTCTTATATATACACAGTTAAAAGTGTTCTTTACTCATTTTTACAGCTTATATGGTCTGTGGAGATCATATCATAGAAACAAAGAAGAAGTGAAGAAAAATTAGATTTTGCACTTACTACTGCTGCTGCTGCTGCTAAGTTGCTGCAGTCGTGTCCAACTCCGTGTGACCCCATAGATGGTAGCCCACCAGGCCCCCCTATCCCTGGGATTCTTCAGGCAAGAATACTGGAGTGGGTTGCCATTTCCTTCTCCAATGCATGAAAGTGAAAAGTGAAAGTGAAGTCGCTCAGTCGTGTCCGACTCTTAGTGACCCCATGGACTGCAGCCCACCAGACTCTTCTGTCCATGGGATTTTCCAGGCAAGAGTACTGGGGTGGGGTGCCATTGCCTTCCCCTGCACTTACTACTGACAGGCTTTATTTTGAGGGGCTCGAAAATCACTGCAGATGGTGGCTGCAGCCATGAAATTAAAAGATGCTTGCTCCTTGGAAGGAAAGTTATGACCAACCTAGACAGCATATTAAAAAGCAGAGACATTACTTTGCTAACCAAGCTTCGTCTAGTCAAAACTATGGTTTTTCCTATAGTCAAGTATGGATATGAGAGTTGGACTATAAAGAAAACTGAGTGCCGAAGAATTAATGCTTTTGAACTGTGGTGTTGGAGAAGACTCTTGAGAGTCTCATGGACAGGAAGGAGATCCAGCCATTCCATCCTAAAGGAATCAGTCCTGAATATTCATTGGAAGGACTGATGTGGAAGCTGAAACTCCAATATTTGGCCACTTGTGAAGAACAGACTCATTTGAAAAGACCCTGATGCTGGGAAGCATTGAAGGTGAGAAGAGAAGGGGGACAACAGAGGATGAAATGGTTGGATGGCATCACCAACTCAGCGAACATGAGTTTGAGTAAACTCCGGGAGTTGGTGATGGACAGGGAGGCCCGGCATGCTGCAGTCCATGGGGTTGCAAAGAGTCAGACGTGACTGAGCGACTGAACTGAACTGAGCTATACATTAGGAATAAATAGGGGATCAAACCACAAAACTGAAAGTGATAAAAGCCCATCTGATCATGGGCTTTTAAACATCAATTTGGTTCAAATATATAGAGCTTGATTTAGCAGTTATGATTCTGCGTTGGAAGGAAGGCTACTTGAATGTTTACTATTAAGATTAAGAATGCTTACTATTAAGAGTAAGATGTCCATTGATAACATAAATGTCAGAAATCAAGAAACCTGTTTTTAAATAATTATGTAAAGTTGAGAAAATCAAGCTTCACCTTTATTATCTATGGCTAACAGTCCAGTCACATTTGTAATTAATTGTTCCTGCAGGTGCTGTATGCAAAATGCTTAACAATCTTAGGTCTCTACTCTAATGGGTTTCTAGAAGCTTCCTGTTGTGCCAGGCTTAGCTCCTTAAAAGCTTCTTTCAGATTCAGAAATAGAGCAGGCAATATGAACTCATTTTAAATGTAATCTGATGGCAAGAATGCTTTAGCAATATGTTTCTAATGGAGTATAGCTGTAAATTCACTGGATTAATTATGTAAAGTTGAGAAAATCAAGCTTCACCTTTATTATCTATGGCTAACAGTCCAGTCACATTTGTAATTAATTGTTCCTGCAGGTGCTGTATGCAAAATGCTTAACAATCTTAGGTCTCTACTCTAATGGGTTTCTAGAAGCTTCCTGTTGTGCCAGGCTTAGCTCCTTAAAAGCTTCTTTCAGATTCAGAAATAGAGCAGGCAATATGAACTCATTTTAAATGTAATCTGATGGCAAGAATGCTTTAGCAATATGTTTCTAATGGAGTATAGCTGTAAATTCACTGGAGAAAGAAGGATTTGAAGATTGGAGAGTGAAAAATATTGAATTTTTAAAGTGGAAGATAAAGATTTAAAGTAAGGTGATAGTGTCCACAATAAGATTTGATCATAACTTACGAATGCTTTTAAGTAAAGGATAGAGAAGAATAGTTGAAGGTGAATTTAAAATTTCAAATTTGGTGACTGGTACAATAATAATACTATCAATGCTGCTGCTGCTGCTAAGTCACGTCAGTCATGTTCGACTCTGTGCAACCCCATAGACGGCAGCCCACCAGGCTCCGCCGTCCCTGGGATTCTCCGGGCAAGAGTACTGGAGTGGGTTGCCATTGCCTTCTCCAATGCATGAAATTCAAAAGTGAAAGTGAAGTCACTCAGTTGTGTCCGACTCTTTGTGACTCCATGGACTGCAGCCTACCAGGCTCCTCCATTCATAAGATTTTCCAGGCAAGAGTACTGGAATGGGTTGCCATTGCATTCTCTGAATACCATCAATAGGTGTAGTAAATAAGGAAGGGGACCTGGACTGGAGTTAAGGATGAATTGGTTTTTAGATAAGTTGACTAGAGTAATGATTGTCTAGAATGCAATTAGCGATAAGACACTAGAATTTGTGAGAGATTAGGGGACTGGAGATATAGATCTGGAAATTGCCTGCATTTATATATTGAGTAAAACCATGAGGGATCAGTTTTTACAGGAATGGAGAAAGAGAATACCAGGAATTGAATTCTGGGCAATAGCCATAGCCAGAGAATAGAAGAAAGTTATGTTCTTGACAACAGTGGAAGGGGGTTAGAGACATGGGGAAGATTCAGAATAATATACGTTATGAAAGTCAATGTTGAGGAGTTTTAGATGACAAACTGCATATTGTAATATATAAGGAGAATGCATGTGGAGGAAAAAATCAAATATGGCAAGTAAATATTGGGGGGTTTTATGAAGAATTATGATAGAATAAAAGGAAGAAACTGAATATTACAGGGAGAGGAACAGTTGGGGGAGGAGGGGATATAGAACAACAAGCCTGAAACTCTAATTTGAAGTGCCAAAGAGAAAACAATGAATTCTACCCAATGAGGAGTCAACTGAATTAAGCAGAGAGGAAACATTAATAAAAGAATGAAAAGATAGTTTCTGGAAATACTAGAAGACACAAGTTTCTGGAGAAAATGAAAGAAAAGAGACACAGAGCCCAAATGGACGTCTTTGATGTGTTTTTTTTTTTTTTTTTTTTTTAAGAAGAGTTATTTTCCCTAAGACTAGAGGCAAAGCTGTGCACTGGAGCATAGTGACGGAGACAGGGAAGAGGCTGGGCGAGGGAATTTAGGCCAAATGACGTTTTCCTTCCTAGTGGAGATGAAAGTCCCAAGACCATAGTTGTCATTTGGCTGCATGTAGTATGAACTTGGTGACCTGTGCCTTAAAACATACATATGTTTCTTATTTAGTTAATACCTAATGCAGAATGAACAGGTTTCAAGAAGAATTTGGCAAGTCAGAAATGGATCAGACTGAGCTCTGTCTTTCTACTCTGCCATTCTTAGAGCAGTCTTCCTTTTTGGTACCCAAGCTAGTGTCAGGTTGATAGTGTTGCCGATATCACATCCTCACGCTTCCTTAAGACAGAAAGGAAGGCTCAAGGCAAAAGGATTTTACTTTGGGAGACTTTTTCTTTCTAAGGATGCTGCTCCACTGTCTTCTAGTCTGCACGTTTCTAGCTAGAAGTCTGTTTTTATTCTTATTTTTGTTCTTCTGTAGTGTTTCTTGTTTTCCTCTGGTTGCCTTTTAAGAGTTTTTCCTTTTCATCAGGTTCTCAGTAGTTTATTATGATGTGCTTAGGTGTACTTTCCTTATGTTTATTCTGCTTGGAGTCTGTTGCTTTTCTCGGATCTGTGTTTTGCAGATTACATTCCACTTGGAAAATCAGCAACCATTATATTTTCAAATACTTTTTCTGCCCCTGTGCCCTTCTCCTCTCCTGGGGATATCGCTTGGTGTCATCTCACAGCTCGTTGATGTTTGTTCATTTTTTCCTCTCTGTATTCTATTTTGGGCAGTTTCTATTGTTCTGTCTTCACATTCACTGATTTTTCTTCTGGGAAATCTAATCTCATGTTAATGCTATTCAGTGAGTTTTTATCTCAAATAGTATACCTTCCATCTCTAGAAGTTTGATTTGGGTCTTCTTTTATCTAACATTTCTCTTCTCATCATTCTCACACTTTCTTCTACTTTCATCAGCATGTGAATGTATTTATGAGTTATACTATATTTTATATCTATTTTTTAAATGTTTGCATTTGTTAAATATTTGGGTATTTTGTTCTGAGATGAAATTACTTGGAATCAGTTTGATTCTTGGTTTTGAGCTTTGCTAGGGTGGGTCCAGAACAGACTTTCCCCTAAGCCTGATTATCTCTCACTAGGATGGGCTTCCATGTTGGCTCAGTAAAGAATCCACCTGCAGTGCAAGACACCTGGTTTGATTGCTGGGTTGGGAAGATCCCCAGAAGTGAATGGGTACCCACGCCAGTAGTCTTGCCTGGAGAATCCCATGGACAGAGGAACCTGGCGGGCTACAGTCCATGGGATCACAAACAGTCAGACACCACTGAGCGACTAACACTTTCACTTTCACTGCTCAGTGCCCTGTGTGATAGAAGACCCTTAGTCTCTGGGTGATGGAAAAATAAACGGGTCCCAGCTTTGCATCAGCTGCAGGAATTATTTCATTTACTTCTTTTTAGTGACTTCCTCTTAGATTCCCCACATGCGTTTATAAGACTGTACTCAGGTAAAGACTTGAGCTTTACCCTCTGTAGGTCTTTGAGTTGTTTTGTTTATTGTGCACCTCTTTCCTCTTTGGGACTCTGTCTTGCGTATTCTAAACACCTACTGAACTCCAAATTCTGTCTCCCCAGTATAGGAAAACCACTAGGCTATGATTGGATTCTTCCTCCATGATCTACAGTGTGGAAATTTTACATATGCTTCAACAGAAAAACAGAACTTTAATTTTCAAATTAGTCTTTCAATGAAGTTAAATGTTAGCTTGGTTCTAAAAGACAATTATTTAATTCAAGCTGTTTTACCACATAATTTACTGCAACACTCTTCAAGTGTCCAAAGGCAGATGATCTTTTTGAAGGCTATACATTGCTGCTGCTGCTAAGTCACTTCAGTCGTGTCCGACTCTGTGTGACCCCATAGATGGCAGCCCACCAGACTCCCCCATCCCTGGGATTCTCCAGGCAAGAATACTGGAGTGGGTTGCCATTTCCTTCTCCAATGCATGAAAGAGAAAAGTGAAAGAGAAGTCGCTCAGTCTGTCTGACTGTTAGTGACCCCATGGACTGCAGCCCACCAGGCTCCTCTGTCCATTGGATTTTCCAGGCAAGAGTACTGGGGTGGGGTGCCATTGCCTTCCCTGAGGATATACGTTAGATAGCCTTAATCACCTAGAGTCTATAAAACTCTGAAATGATCCAAAGTTTGATCCTAAGTACAAGTACATTGAAAGGACTGGCTAAATAGTGAAGCAAGTCTTAGGTATGCAGTTACTGTGGGCTAAGCATGAGTCACATGGATGGAATTACAGAGAAATGCACGTTTTTCTTGTCCATTTTACACCTGATCCAGAAAGCATAATGATGCCTTCAATTGCTCCATGGTTTTCAAGCCAGCACATTTTCAAATCACTCACTCTTGCTCTCAAAGTAAATTGTTTTGAATTTTCAAGAGGAAAAAAGAAATCTTCATATCTAAACAGGCTTAGTGCTATGGATTGGGAGTAAGTTAGGAAACTAATTCTACAGAATATGCTGTCCATTCTAATCTAGCAATTTTGGGAAGCCAGAAAGGAGCTTAAGAAAATCTGAAACCTCATGAAGTAAAACTCATTGAATTGGAACTTTAGATCCACATGTTTCTATAATATAATCATTGCTCGCATTTATTTACATACTATTAAAATTAAATGAACATTGTTGGATTGCAGCTGTTTAGATTTTGATAAATGACAAACAGCATTTTCTCCTTCCAAATAGTGCAAGACATAAAATTTATACTTTAGAGGAAAAAATATGAGATTGAGAGAGACTAACAGGAAGTGGGTTCATTCACTTTGGAATTCTATTTATAAACAGACCAAATCAGATGGACCCTAAGCTAGAGGGTGGCCACATCTTGATCCTATAAACACACACATTCTAATCACCTTTGGACAACATCTTTTTAGCCTTTGTTTGGCTTTATGCATAATAAAGTACATCAGCTATTTATATACTTGCCAGTTGGAAATGATGGGCCAGGTTTGTGGGACTTTTTATTTTTAACAAAAATGTTAAAGTGAATTTATCTTGCCCTGATTCTGCTGTCAGAGAGCTAGAACTACTGCAGTTTCTGTGCATGAAGAGGCAATTGCCATGGATTGTCAGTGAATCAATGACTTTGTTGCCTAAAAATACAAAAAGGGAAAGAAGGCCTTTTAATTCCTTTATTAAAAGTCATTTGTGAAGACTCGAACTTTTTAATATGTGAAGGCAGAGTAATACAGCATCCCAACAGTGCTGACTTTTTCTTTTCAAGCTATCTTTCATTAATAGAAAAGAATACAATTATTTTCGTTTCTTCATTTATTACTAGAGATGATAGGCATTCATTTTTCAGTCATCTCAGGATTGTCACTTCTTTTAGAATTCTCTTCTATTTTTACTTTATTTTACTTTACAGTACTGTATTGGTTTTTAACTTTTTAATATGTGAAGGCAGAGTAATACAGCATCCCAACAGTGCTGACTTTTTCTTTTCAAGCTATCTTTCATTAATAGAAAAGAATACAATTATTTTCGTTTCTTCATTTATTACTAGAGATGATAGGCATTCATTTTTCAGTCATCTCAGGATTGTCACTTCTTTTAGAATTTTCTCTTCTATTTTTACTTTATTTTACTTTACAGTACTGTATTGGTTTTGGCATACATTGACATGAATCCGTCATGGGTGTACATCAGAAGAAGCTTCCATATTTTGATATGAGCTCACTCCTCTCAGAGCCTTGAGGCTTGTGAGGTTAAGTTATTTGCTTTAGTTCACCTATCTGAAACTGGTAAACCAAAAATTTCATCAGTATTTCTCCAACTTGAGAGTGAGCATGCGCCAACTCCTGCCACGTGGTAGAGATGATAAGTTATACAACTTGGCACAGTTGATAGCCACGTCTAGTGTCCTTTGCTAAAAAATGGGCTCTGCTAAGAGAATGAAGCCAAGGTGTGGTGCCAGGCTGAGCCAGCGCTTTGCATTGGGAGCACTGTGTTTTGAATGGTGCATAGGCAAATCACATTGTATCCAGATTTGGGGGCTGATATCTCAGTTATGTAGTGCCAGATCCAACATATGTATTTTAAAACCACTTTCACTTACTGTTCTTGAAAACCTATTGTGAGCCATTTATAGTCACAAGTACAGAAAACCTCTAAAGGGATGGCTCCTTTAACAAATATTTATTGACTACTTATTTGCATTTAGGCCTTGTAGGAACATAAACTGCGCATAGAACAGTGTCAAGGAACCAATAATCTAGTAGCAGAGATAAGTAAAGAAAATTCACCCCGATCAAATAGGTATATGTGGTAACTGCTAATCTCTGATGCATCAAAGGATATATGAAAAGCTTTGGGACCTCTAAACCGTCAGTCATGAAAGCATTATGAGTTTATAGTATAAAACTCACCCTTCTATTTCATAAACATACACAGTGGTAATTGGTGGCAGTCCCCTAGACCCAGTAACTGCAACGAGGCGGAGACAATTGGAGATGGTAAATCCAGTCTTTCTTAGGTCTGTCTTACAGTGAGACCACTGAATTTATATCTACCTGGAGGCTTTTTTCCATTTCCCCAATTCATAATCAACATGAACAGTTTAACCTTCATCTTTATTGATTGACCTATGAAAAGACCTTAGTCGTCTGCTGAAAATATTTCCCTTACTGGCCAAAATTGTAAGTGAAAACAAAACAACAGCAAACAAAGAACAGTGCTGTATTTTCAGGGATTATTACACTTCCAAAGACTTAAACAATACGGGACTAGTGACCCTCACCATAGCGTCATTCAAGTCACCAGTCTTTCCCCTACAAAAAGCTGATGACAGAGTGCTATAAACAAGTCAGGAATAATGATGATCACAAGATGTAGTCTTGTAATGCTGCACTAGATGTAGTATCATTAACAGAAAAATTAAACAGAGCCTGTGGCACATGGTATATGACTACTGATCTTGCTAATGTTTATATTTTAATACTCATCAGGAGGGTGAGAGGTAAGGAAGTCAGGGAAAAAGACATGTAATGAGACCTATGGAAATGGATCCTCAAAACAGTGAGGGTCTGTGTATTTTAAGTTAATCACTAGAGAACTTTTCTTTCAGAAAAAAAGCTGAACATCCTGTGGGAAGGGGATTCATCCTGTGGATTGTAGCAAGGCCTTACACTTCACCATCCTAAAGCATGCACAGTGGGCCTGTGGAAGGAATAGCCTGGTAAAGAAATGGAGGCTAGCATTGGCCCAAAGGCATGGATCCCCTGTACCAAGAGTGATCAAGTTACTGTTATTAATGAATGTCCAACGTGTTGGCAGCTGAGCGAATTTCCGAGACCATGAAAGGGCTCCACACCTTGACAAGGCTAACCAGCTATTTGATAAGTTGATTGTGTGAGACCCCCTCTACTCTGGTAGATTCATTGGAAAAGACCCTGATGCTGGGAAAGATTGAGGGCAGGAGGAAAAGGGGATGACAGAGGATGAAATGGTTGGATGGCATCATTGACACAATGGATATGAGTTTGAGCAAAGTCCAGGAGATAGTGAAGGACAGGGAAGCCTGTTGTGCTGCAGTTCCATGGAGTCACAGAGAGTCAGACTGGACTTAGTGACTGAAGAGCAACAGCAGCTACCCTGGTAGGGGGCGCCCCCTTCCTGGTAAGGGGGCACGAGTGGTAAAGAATCCGCCCGCCAGTGAAGGAGGTGCAAGAGGTGCAGTTTCGATCCCTGGGTCTGGAAGATCCCCTAGAGGAGGAAGTGGCACCCCACTCCATTATTCTTGCCTGGAAAATTCCATGAGCAGAGGAGCCTGGTGGGCTACAGTCCATGGGGTCAAAAGAGTCAGACATGACTGAGTGCATGCACGTGTGCACGTGCACACACACACACACACATACACACACACACACACAACCCCCTCCCGCCGGTTAAGGCTATGAATTCTCCAAACCAAGATATACCTGATTTCGAGTTATAAGGTTGCCTCTCCTACCTATTGTACCTAAGCCAGTACCACTGCCCAAAGACACACAGAATGAATATCTAATTAACTGACATTGCTTCCGATCAAAAGAACCATTTTATGGTGCAGGATATATTATAAAGGGTATATGACCATATGATTTTTTCCTCCCACATATTACATTGCCCAGAAATTGCCAGTTTAAGAGAGCACTGGGATTACTTTCTTGAAAGAACAGCTAAAGTGCCAATTAAAAATGACACTCTGTGAGATTCAGGTGCTGTCACTATATATATATGTTGATATATACATGTATACAAATTTAAGAAGTATGATAAAATATGTATCAGTGTGATTAATGGTGATTTGGTGCCAATTACATAACAGGGGGTAAGATGAGCATTTTTTAATAATCCTATAATTCCTATATAAGTAAATAAGTATGCAAAAGGCATAACTTTAATGCAATTTATAAATTTATGAAATGCCAGCATAGTTAATAAATGTACTCTACCTGAGCATTTGAAAGCATCATACAAAAGCAATTGTCTCAAAGGAGCCTTCTTGGGGGTGGAGATAGTGACAATCGTAGTTCTATTTTCTGATAGAATGATAACTGACACTGGTTGTGGAGCATCTGTGTGTGTGCGTATTCAGTCGTTTTGGACTCCTAGCAATCCTGTGGAAGATAGCCCGCCAGGCTCTTCTATCCATGGGATTCTCTGGTCAAGAATACTAGGGTGGATTGCCATTTCCTCCTCCAAAGGACCGTCCCAACCCAGGGATCAAACTCATGTGCAGACATCGTCTGTGTCTACTGCACTGGTGGGTGGATTTCCCAAATGGAGCCCCCTGGGAAGCCCAAATTTAACATCTGCCCTTGGTTGGTGGTGTTTCAGTGGCTAAGTCTTGTCTTGCCTTTGTGACCCTGTGGCCATATGGTGACTGAGCACAGTTACATAGCCTGATATTTGCCTATTTTCTGTTTTGACGGATAAAGGCAAATAAAGCTTGCCAGTACAGTTCATACCGGGTAGTTCTGATAGCAACTTAACACCAACTATCTAGTCAATTAGAGCTGAGCTCAATTAGCAGCAGCCCAAGGGAGTCCACAGCTGAAGCTGGCTTTTCGGGTTTAGGTTCTGGTGAGAGGAGCCTCAGTCAGCTCCACAAGCCCCTACTCTGTAGGAATCCCATGCCCTGGTTGCTGTGTGAAAGCTGGGTAAGTTTTCTCCTTTGGGCAGAAATGGGAGGTGGGGGAGGAAGGCCAGGATTTGATTAAGTAGCAACCAGTTGACATTTGGTCTGGAAATCCATTTGACCTCTTTCCCGTTTGTTGAAATCACAATGAGTTTTGCAGACCCATCTCAGTTCCCTCTTCCTGAAACTGAAGTCACTGCTCTAGCCTCTTTAATATTTTTCGCCTGCAGCACAGCTTTTCACTTCCTGAAGACACTGTCTGTACCTGTCCTATCTGATTCTCTTTACCCTCAGCTAATATCAGCTGGTAGATGTATATTCCTGAGGGCAGGAGGATGTCCTAAAGTTCTTGCTCTTTATTCCCCTCAGCACCTGGGATACTGGGATTTCAGACCAACTTCTGATGAATTGCCCAGATTTACTTGAACTCTTGAAACAAGCTACTCTCATCCCTCAGATACGTGGGCCAAAGCTACGGCCTTTTGACCATGTTTGTTGAGAGGAAACCGCTTACAGAAAGAGATAGGAGATCTTTGGCCAGTCACAATCTCTCTGAGCCTCTGTGGCTGCTAAGTCACTTCGGTCGTGTCTGATTCTGTGCAACCCCATAGATGGCAGCCCACCAGGCTCCTCCATCCCTGGGATCCGCCAGGCAAGAATACTGGAGTGGGTTGCCATTTCCTTCTCCAATGCATGAAAGTGAAAAGTCAAAGTGAAGTCGCTCAGTCATGTCTGACTCCTAGTGACCCCATGGACTACAGCCTACCAGGCTCCTCTGTCCATGGGATTTGCCAGGCAAGAGTACTCATTGCCTTAGCTCCCCACTAATGGGCTAAAAAGACACTTTCCTGAACTGGCATGGAAAATATTAATATTGTAGCACAGCAAGTAATGCTTGTAGCACAATACTACATTGTTGCTTAATCTCTCAGTTGTGTCTGACTCTTCTGCGACCCCATGGACTGTAGTCCACCACCTTCCTCTGCCCGTGGGATTTCCCAGCTAAGAAAACTGGAGTGGGTTGCCATTTCCTTCTGCAGGGGATCTTCCCAACCTAGGGACTGAACCCATGTCTCCTGCTTAGCAGGTGGATTCTTCACCACTGAGCCACCAGGGAAGCCCACAGCACTACCTGGAAGGCGATTAAGGAAGGGTAGTAATGATGACCAGTTCCTCTTCTAGAGACAGTTTTTCACAAACAGCTATAACAAAAAAAGGCTTGGGGGTAGTAAGTGGAGAAGTGAGATTCCTCTTTGGTGAAAATCTTGCCATGAAAATTTGCAGGATGACTGTAGAGCATAAGCTGGATGAGACACCCCGCAGAAGCCCAATCAAAACAGTACTAAGCAAGAGGAGGCACTGAAGCAGTTGGGGTGGTGTCTGTATGCGCAGTATTTGAGGAGCATCGCCCGAGCGAGATTGGGAAAGGAGGCGCTTCCCTCGTGCGGTAAACCCTCAATTTGTTTGGCATTTCTAAGTAAGGAAATGAAGGGTCTCTTCTAAATAAATTATACCCCATGGACTACAGCCTACCAGGCTCCTCTGTCCATGGGATTTGCCAGGCAAGAGTACTCATTGCCTCAGCTCCCCACTAATGGGCTAAAAAGACACTTTCCTGAACTGGTGTGAAAAATATTAATATTGTAGCACAGCAAGTAATGCTTGTAGCACAGTACTACATTGTTGCTTATTCTCTCAGTTGTGTCTGACTCTTCTGCGACCCCATGGACTGTAGTCCACCACCTTCCTCTGCCCATGAGATTTCCCAGCTAAGAAAACTGGAGTGGGTTGCCATTTCCTTCTGCAGGGGATCTTCCCAACCTAGGGACTGAACCCATGTCTCCTGCTTGGCAGGTGGATTCTTCACCACTGAGCCACCAGGGAAGCCCACAGCACTACCTGGAAGGCGATTAAGTAAGGGTAGTAATGATGACCAGTTCCTCTTCTAGAGACAGTTTTTCACAAACAGCTATAACAAAAAAAGGCTTGGTCCCATCATTCACCTCTTCACTCTAAGGAGAAACCACTTTTAGAGCGGTACTTTTAAACGTCCTACTGACATCTCGTATTCGACCTACTCTGTGGGGTGTCTTCGGGTTAGTTTTGTCATGATACGTTCTCCTCCGTGACTTCGTCAACCCCACCACAGACAGTGCGCAGTATTTGAGGAGCATCGCCTGAGCGAGACTGGGAAAGGAGGAGCTTCCCCTTGTGCGGTAAACCCTCAATTTGTTTGGCATTTCTAAGTAAGGAAATGAAGGGTCTCTTCTAAATAAATTANGAGGCACTGAAGCAGTTGGGGTGGTGTCTGTATGCGCAGTATTTGAGGAGCATCGCCCGAGCGAGATTGGGAAAGGAGGCGCTTCCCTCGTGCGGTAAACCCTCAATTTGTTTGGCATTTCTAAGTAAGGAAATGAAGGGTCTCTTCTAAATAAATTATAGCACTGAAGGAGTTACTGATTCAAGATTTCTGTTTGTGAAGTTACTTTAAAAGTACAACCAGTTTTCCAACTTCTTGCCGCATGCATTAACTTCATTTGCTAGTTTCAAGTTGATATGACTTAACGAAGCAAAAACAGGTGTCTCTGAGAAGTGAGAATTCAGCATTAAGGGCATGCGGAGATCTATTCTGTGTCTGAAAACAAGCTATGCATCTAAAATCTTCCACTGTGTCTGTGCCACTTAAGTGCTGGAATCATAAAACACAGGAGGAGGCAGAACAATTGCGTGATTGTTTTTAACGTCCTCCAAGAGGATTTCAGAGTACCATAAGCTGCTAATGAATCTCAGGAGGCAGGTGCAAGACACACAATGACGTTTCCATTTCCATCCCTTTTATCATGTGAGAGTACTTAACAGATTATTCACTGATTTCCATGGCAGAGGCTTTTTGTGAGAAAGAAATACCCTATCAGAAAACAGCTATTAAACATTGTTCAAGACATCTTTAATTGGAAGGAAAATTAGAAAGACAATGAAAAAAATTGACAATTTCTCAAACTAAAGAATTTTCAGTAGTTCTCCTCAAAAGTTCCAAATGATTACTTGACTTGGTTTTACTGAGGGGTTACCAGGACTCATGATTCAGACTCCATACAATCTTTTTGCAAGAAATCCAATGTTTTGCTCCTCCAAATCCATCACAGTAATCTTGGGCCTTAGTTGGCATTGCTTCAGTTTTATCTGCTCCTATATGTTGCCCCTTCCACAGTCTTCCTGGATTGCAGCTCCCTGGAACAGTGAGTTTAGACCTTCATAGCCAACAGGAGCCTAGG
This sequence comes from Oreotragus oreotragus, assembly GCA_006410675.1. NCBI lineage: Eukaryota > Metazoa > Chordata > Mammalia > Artiodactyla > Bovidae > Oreotragus > Oreotragus oreotragus. The sequence goes on along the minus strand of SJYX01003033.1, from coordinate 456,272 downwards.
TTGGAAGCACTGTCCTGAGACAACCTTAGAAGTTTAGAGACAGAATTTTCTTATTTCATGTGGTTGTAGTATATACCGCTTTTATGAAGATGAGGATGGCTGCTTCTCATGGGATCTCCTAATCCTTGATCCATCCACCAGCCTTTCTATCATCAATAATTACTTCAGCTTTTATATCTTGAAGAATTTTAAAAGTCCTAGAATTGTTGCCAAAAGTAGATACCCAAATCATCTAGAGCCCAATTTGCAATGTTGAGAGAGCTACCAGCATGTAGAGCTGTCCTCCCAGCCTGAAAAGTGGCCCCAGGGTCAACCCCATGAATCCAGCCACTCATCCTTCTTCCCCTCTGATCATTATAGCGAGAGGACTGGGGGAAGGAGCCTGGTCACTGGTAGGAAGCATAGTGCTCTTGAGGAGAAGCTCGTTTGTTTGCACACTGTGGCAGTCAAGTAGGGCTTGGGTGTCCCTGGAACTAATTCAGGAATATTTCCAGAGACTTACCAGTCAAGGTGGAGGTGTTGTCCTTTCATTACCCTGATAGGCAGCTATGTAACCAGTGAAGCGGAGGAAGAATTGGAGAGTGACTATGGGGCCAAAAGAAGAGGTAAAGGCCAGACAGCCTGTACTCCTACCACTTAACTTGGCAGGAATGTGTGAGTTGTTTTCAGATTTTGTAGTTCAGTTGGTCAGCCGTGTCTGACTCTCCACAAATATTTATTGATCACCTACTATATGTAGGCATTGCTCTAGGTGGATAAAGTTATTAGTGAAAGACATAAAAAATTCAGAGAGTGACACAAGGTTAATACTGCAAATGATAGGGAAATTATAAAACCTGGGAAATACATGATTAAAGGAACCACCAACAGTGGGGGGAAAGGCTCAACCAAGCCAATCTAGTTGTCTCGTGCTTGTATCCCAGTGAATTGCCTGTTCTAAAAACGATTTACCTGCTTTTATCAGCAAGCACATTTCAGTTGACAGCTGCATTTAACGGGCACAAGGTGCATTCCCGGAAGGAAGGACGTTCAGACAGGGAAAGTTTGCAGCAGCAGTGGTAAAGTAGAGAATGGGCAATCGGGGGAGTGAGGAGGCTATGGAATCACCACACAGTGTTTTTGTCTAGGCCCGTCTTGCTATCGTTGCTAGGACACCAACTGGCCATTAAGACTTGAAAAAGAGAATTCCCACCTTTCATCCTCCGTTCCACAGTGATGTAATGAACACCACCTGCATGCGAGATGCTACCTGTGATGGAGGCAAACATAGAGGAGGCATGGAAACTGTCCTGGGAGAGTCTAGTAGAGAAAGATCTGTACATAAGTTACAGTGGCATTATCTTAGATTTGCATGGGTGCTTACTTCCCTGGTGGCTCAGAGGGTAAAGCGTCTGCCTCCAATTCGGGAGATCTGGGTTCAATCCCTGGGTCGGGAAGAGCCCCTGGAGAAGGCAATGGCACCCCACACCAGTACTCTTGCCTGGAAAATCCCATGGACGGAGGAGCATGGTGGGCTACAGTCCACGGGGTTGCAAAGAGTCAGACACGACTGAGCGACTTCACTTGACTTCACTTATAATACACAGGGTGTTTTCACAGATGTTTGATTTCAGAATATTGCTGTCAGGTAGAGTACTCTTTTTCAGATGAGAAAATTCAAGTTCAGCTTGGTTAAGTAAATTGACTAAGGTCAATAGCTAGCCAGTGGAGACTTGAGCCACATTTTCTAAATTCCAAGTATTATTTCCAGGACATTTCATCGCATCCTAGTGTTTATTAAAAAATAAGCATGTGATAAGTAGTGAATGCTGCTGCTGCTGCTAAGTTGCTTCAGTCGTGTCCGACTCTGTGCGACCCCATAGACGGCAGCCCACCAGGCTTCCCCGTCCCTGGGATTCTCCAGGCAAGAACACTGGAGTGGGTTGCCATTTTCGTCTCCAATGCATGAAAGTGAAAAGTGAAAGTGAAGTCGTTCAATCGTATCCGACTCTTCGCGACCCCATGGACTGCAGCCCACCAGGCTCCTCTGCTCATGGGATTTTCCAGGCAAGAGTACTGGAGTGGGTTGCCATTGCCTTCTCTGTGAGTAGTGAATATACAATACTAAAAAAGGATTGGCAGATGTCTTCAGAAAGGTCCAGATAGAATTTGGGGCTTTGCAGGCTGTCGAGTCTCTGTTGCAAATATTCTGTTCTGTAATTGTCATGTCGAAGCAGCTGTAGACAACACATCAGCAAGTGAGTGTGACTGTGTGCAGTAGCACTTTACATATAAAAACAGGCAGCAGTCCAAACTCGCCCCATAGCTTGCGTGTCTTTAGTATAAGGAGACAGGCCCATTCTTTCTTGGCAGTACTGCACTAGGAAATATTTAATAATTGTACATCTGGGGTGGGGAGAGGAAACCTGATTTGTAGTGGTTGCCCATTTCTGTGGTGTAAATGTTACCTCCATAGCTGATTTCAAGCTACTGATATGAAGTCACTGAATGAGGATTTGGAAAGAAGGCCCCAGGTATAGGCCAGCCCCAGTGCATCACTGCCTGAGAAGACCACTGAAGATTGGGCTCTGGGAAGGATATCAACAGTTAAGGCAGAGTATGGATAGAGGAGAAAGAACGAGACACATCATAGGAATAGGCAAATGCCAAGCATGTTCTGGGATTGGTGGTCAGCTCAGCTAGGCTTGAGCATGGGATGAGTAGTGGGTAAAGGCAGGTGAGTGGACACCAGGTGTAGAGTGCATACAGCCTTGACTGCAGTCAAGGAGCTTGGGATTTGTTAAGTAGACCCCTCTGGCTTCTGAAGCTTTTTAACCCAAGGACAGTTATGGGGCTATGTTTTAAGATGTATCTAGCAGCCGATGAAATTGACTCAAGAAAAATTGAAATAGGGGAGGCTTATTGAAAGAAAGAGCCATCACTGACAAGATAGGTGATGAATAAATCCTGTCTGGTCAGCAGAATGGAAGAAAATCAAATAATTTCATACCCAGAGTAATGTAGATCTAGTATATACTTTGTCCTACGTTTTTCCTTCCTCCAACCCTTTTATATTGTATTCATCACAGATTGGCTATGGTCCAGTGGCTCTCAAATTTGTAAATGCATCAGAATCGCCTGGAAGCCTTGTTCAAGGTGGGCCTTGTGACTTGAACTTGCATCTTCTGAATTCCAAGTGCTATTATTTTCATAATATCTGAGTGCATCCTAATATTCATAAAAAGCTGTATGCTATAAATAGTGAATTTTCAGTAGAAGAACAATGAGCTATAGACCAGGAGTCCCAGAGGTTCTCCTTTAATAGATCTAGTGAGAGACCTAAAATTGTACATTTCTAAAAAGTTCCCAGACGATGCTGAAATCAGTGGCTTTGTAGCCACACTTTAACTGTTCTGGCAACTACTGTAACTCTTTTTAGTATGGATATTTCTCAGTCACCTCAAACCTTAAGTCCTTCCATTGAATATTCAGGGTTAATTTCCTTTAGGAATGACTGCTCTGATCTCCTTGCCGTTGAAAGGACTCTCAAGAGTCTTTTCCATCACCACAGTTTGAAAGCATCAGTTCTTCAGCACTCAGTCATCTTCATGGTCTAATTCTCACATCCATACATGGCTACTGGAAAAAACATAGCTGTGCTATATGCACGTTTGTTGGAAAAGTGATCTTTTTGCTTTTTAGTATGTTGTCTAGGTTTATCATAGCTCTCCTTCCAAGGAGCAGGCATCTTTTAATTTCATGGCTGCAGTCCCTGTCCTCAATGATTTTTGAGCCCAAGAAAATAAAATCTGTCACTGCTTCCACTTTTTCCCCTTCTATTTGTCATAAAGTAATGGGACCCGAGCTGTGATCTTAGCGTCTTGAATGTTCGGTTTCAAGCCAACTTTTTCACTTTCATCAAGAGGCTCTTTAGTTCCTCTTTACTTTCTGCCATTAGGGTGGTGTCATCTGCATATCATCCATACATGACCACAGGAAAAACCATAGCCTTGACTCCCCTCCTTTTTGGATTTCCTCCTCATTTAGGTCACCACAGAGCAATGAGTTCCCTGAGCTATGCAGTAGATTCTCAGTTGCCTTTCTTATACATTTTAGTGTGCACATGTCAATCCCAATCTCCACATTCATGCCTTTGTTCTCTAGTTCTATGTCTCTAGTTCTGCTTTGCAAATAAGATCATCTAGACCATCTTTCGAGATTCAACATGTGTGCCTCCATATATGGTATTTGTTTTTCTCTTTATGACTTACTTCATATATTCCCTTGTTCCATTGTGAGAAACGATTATCTCTTAGAATTTTGTTTTAAAGTAGTGTTTCACACCTCTGCTTGTTTTCACTTAGGAACTCATAGTGATTTATTTTCCCTAATGAGTTCTCTCTACAAAATTAGATTTCAAAAAAAGATTCATATCAATGTGCCATACTGACTACAAGTATAAGGGGAGAAAGGGAAGTTTGATTACCAGAGTTTGAGAAGAAAGGAAAAAAACCCACCTCTACACTTCTATAATGTCTCATAGTGATTTATTTTCCCTAATGAGTTCTCTCTACAAAATTAGATTTCAAAAAAAGATTCATATCAATGTGCCATACTGACTACAAGTATAAGGGGAGAAAGGGAAGTTTGATTACCAGAGTTTGAGAAGAAAGGAAAAAAACCCACCTCTACACTTCTATAATGAGAGAAAAATGAAAGAATGGAAACGGAGGGAAGGGGGAGGGACAGACGGAGACGTTTCCTTCTTACATACTTTCTCTTTTCATTTGCACAATAAAAACTGGCGTTAGGACCAGAAGACACTGTATATCCAGGCTCCTGCTGTAAGGGATCGAGGATAACTTATAAGAATCCACCAATCCACTGATGAATAGACTGAAGGCTAGCCCAGAACCTGTTGGGAACACAGGAAACGTTCAGAATGTCCGTGTCTTTCCATTGAGAACCAAATGGCACTGGAGAAATGTCAGTTTATAGGGAGAAAGGAGTAAGGGAAGATGTCTTACTGCCACTGTGTAGCTATTACTACATCCTTTAGAAGTGGGTGAGTCAAAGGGGAAAGACCATTTCACAAAGGATATGTTTTAGTTTTGCAAGAGAACTGAGTTGACCTATCCATTTATCCTGACATTTGGGCGTTCATTCAACATTCAGCCAAACCATGACTGCACACCCGCTTTGGGCCAGTGGTCCAAGAATAACCAAACCCTGTAGAGAAGAGGGTGCCAATCTCTGAGATAAAGGGGACATCGCAGGAAGAGTGGAAACTGGTGATTGGGGTGTGGATGTACTGTCTCTTGATAACACTAGGTTTGGGGTTCCACTGGATGTCGAAGCCTATGATTTGGATTGATATCATACACAAAGGGAGTGGGGTGGCCTCTGGAGGGGAGAGCCTTGGAACCAAGGCAGCTGGAGAAATAGGCACGAACTGGGGTTAGCTAGTGGCTTTAAGTCACCCCAGGGTTCTCCAGTGAAAACCAAATTCTTCAGGAGTCCCTCCAGGACCTTGGATAACTGTCTCTTGCCCGCATCTCCAACCTTATTCTTCATTTGGCCTCCATAACAAGGATCAGTCCTTTCCCCCCTTAATATTTTGGTGTTTTCTTCTGCCTGAGATGCCCTTTTCCAAACTCTTCACCTCTCCCTCCTGAGATGGGATTTCTATGCCTCTCTCCGCACCCCCCCCCCCCCTCATTTAAAGTAGCTCTCATTCCTAGTTACTCTATATGCCATCAACCTGTTCATTTCCTTCTTAGCTGTTCTGTGTATCAATGTGTGTGTGCATGCTAAGTCACTTTAGCCATATCTGACTATTTGCAACCCTATAGACTGTAGCCCCCAAGCTTCCTCTATCCATGGGATTCTCTAGGCAAGAATATGAGAGTAGACTGCCATGCCCTCCTCCAGGGGGTGGGGAAGGGGACTTCCTGACCCAGGGATCGAACCCCCATCTCTTACGTCTCCTGCATCGGCAGGCAGGTTCTTTACCACTAGTGCCACCTGGGAAGCCCATGTATCAGTGACTACGCAACAAATCACTCCAAACTTAGTGGTTTAAAGCAAAAGCAATCATTCTCTTATATCTCGAAGTTTCTTTAGGACAAGAATTGAGGAGAGGCTTGGTTGGGTATCTTCTACTTGGAGGTTCTCCTGACCTTGCTCTCAGGAGGTGAGTGGAGCTGCCCCAACAGGCTTGGCAAGATAGCACTCTCCTTCCTGTACTCTTGTGGTCCCTCTATGGAGGTGAGTCTTAGCTTTTTCATAGCATATTGGCCCAGGATAGTCAAACTGCTTACACAGGGGCTGGAAATTTGGTTTCCATTGGAAATCAAAGCAGAGTGACTTCAAGAGACAAGTACATCCAAACTCCAGTCACCAGTTTCTGCTCATACTGCTGTGGCCCCCATCTCCTTCATCTCAGAGACTGGTACCGTAAGATTCTCTCCCATCCACCCAGCGAGTCTCTGCAGGGATTCCTGAACACTCTCAACCTTGCATTCTACTTTATCTTCACACTTATTCCCCCTACAAGGTGTTTCATTTCGTATTTCCTGTAGACCCTACCACTGTGTATATATACTTGTTGAATGAATGACTTGCTAGAACTAACCCATGAAAAGAGGCACCAATTATTTGAGAAGACAGATCTACCCATGTAGTAAACTTCAGGCTGCTCACTGTCTCCTTCACTGGATAGCCTGGTGGATTCTTGTGGGTAAAATCCTTTGTGACCAGGATTGTCAATTCATCTGCCTTGATTTCTGATGTTTGTAGGATCTGTTTTTCCCAAACAGTATTTGAAATTCTAAAGACAACTCCTGGCCTTTCAGCTCTGTGAGCAAAGAAGAGAGGTGGGTGGGATGAGTTGGGGGCAGGGTGGACCGGGAGCTCAACTGGTTCTTATCATAACTGTTTAGTTTCATTTACATTTTTCTCTGGGTTGCTCAGGTCCAGGGCAGTGTTATTTGATGTTGAACACCTGCCTTCACACAGGGAGAGCTGTGGCTGGCCCTGCTGAGAGAGGCGTTGACATTTCTGCTCTATAGAATTGTACAATGGAGCTAAAAGGTGAACACCCAAGAGCTCCCGCCTGGTTCAGGGGAGTCTTGCTCACAAGGAGTCACCCCACAGGTGATTTCAGAAGTATAGACTCTCTCCTGGGGTTTTGGTTCCTGTGACACAAGCAAGCTTGTCTGTGTACTGAAGTCATTTTGGATTTGTTCATTGGCCATTTTTATAGGTCCCAATTCATTCTTTGATGAGATGTGAGTGAGAGATGAGTTTTCTTTTTATTGTGCTACGCTGATTCTCCTGGAGTCCTTGGTCATTGTCAATCAGAGCTGTATTTGAATGGAAAGTTATGTCACTCAGAGAGCTTTCCATCTGAGAATTAAGAACAATTTATAGGTTACTGGATAGTCAAGTACAGGAGCTTGAGAGTGGTGCTTCTCAAACTTTCATGTCCATATTAATTACCTGAAAGTGAAAGTGTTAGTCGCTCAGATGTGTCCAGCTCTGACTCTGTGGACCATAGCCCACCAGGCTCCTCTGTCCATGGGATTCTCCAGGCAAGAAAACTGGAATGGGTTGCCATTCCCTTCTCCAGGGGATCTTCCCGACAGAGATTGAACCCTTGTCTCCTGCATTGCAAGCAGATTCTTTACTGTCTGAGCCATCAAGGAAATCCCATCAATTACCTGGACATCTTATGAAAGGCAGATTTAAATACAAAATGCCTGGAGTTGGGGCCTGAGACTCTGCATTTCTAACAAGCTTCCAAGTGATGTCAACGTCCTGGTTCAGGACCATACATGGTATAGTCTAGTTTAGACTCCAGATTCTACAAGCCTGTACCCTTAGTTTAATGGTTCCTAAAGCATGACCCCAGAGCAGCAGCATCTAGAATCACCTGGGAACTTGTGAAAAAGGCAGAGTCTCAGCTCCCACCTCAGACCTACCAGATCAGACATTTCCCTGGTGGTGCTCAGCACTAAATGTCTTCATTTCCTCCAGGAAATTCATCCTGAAGTCTGATAAGGAAGACAGTCTCAAGATTCACTCAAGTGAACTAAAGAATTTTAGCCACTGTTCTCCAAATCTAGATCTCAGAATCAACAAGTCTCAAGTCCATACGTCTGATGTATTTAACACAAATTAGAGTTTAAGTTCATTTCCAAATTGAAATGATGATGATGGGTTTCCCTCTCATCATCAAACTGTAACCACCATATAAAAATCATCAGCCTTTTTTCACATTTAAAAAGATGAATCCCCTCAACCTTCATTTAAAGATCTTCTGGTTCAATAATATGATCTTTGGACAAGTTCAGAATCCTCAGAGTTAAGCTCTTAATCCCCTGGTGTGGATACCAGGCCAAGGAGCACCTGAGTTCCTGAAGTCTAGGCATGTCTTTGGGCTTCCCTGGTGGCTCAGATGGCAAAGACTTGCCTGCAGTGCAGGAGACCTGGGTTCAGTCCCTGGTTGGGAAGATCCCCTGGAGGAGGGCATGGCAGCCCGCTCCAGTATTCTTGCCTGGAGAATCCCCAGGAGACCTGGGTTCAGTCCCTGGTTGGGAAGATCCCCTGGAGGAGGGCATGGCAGCCCACTCCAGTATTCTTGCCTGGAGGATCCCCATGGACCGAGGAGCCTGGCGGGCTACTGTCCCTGGAGTTTCAGAGTCAGACATGACTGAGCGACTAAGCATAGCATGGCATAAGCTCGTCTTTGAACATTTCTAGTGGCCTTGGGGTTATCCCCGAAGGGAGATGGATGGATAACTCAGTGATACCTCCGGCTGAAAAAGGGTGGACTCAAGAATCGTTTCTTCTATTCAAATGGAGTCAGTCAAGTGGAGAATCTCCTTCCTAAAATGCTTGGCAACATCAATAGTCTAGTAGGAATTAGACTACCTTCCCAGCATAGGCTGGAAAAACATCTCTGACCTCAGACCTCGAGGCAATATTTCCAGAGCTGCCAGGACTCTGTTAACTGTCTATCACCTCTGCAAAGGTGCAAGGGCAAGTTGCCCCCCAGGTCACCAGCGAAGGCAGAACCTGGAGCCTGTCCAGGCCACAAAGCCCCGTCCAGGACGCCTGGGAATCAGGCCTACAGCCTTCGTTACCTACCCTGGTTTCAACTTTCACAACTGGGACCACTTTGCAATTTCAGTTTTAAGAGTAATCTTGGGGAGAAATACGTAAACCCCTGACTAATACCTTCTCCACTATAACTACACTGGTATAAGAATGTACAGCAATTGAATAAAGCTGACTAATGATATGTTGGCCTCCTCTGGCCCTTTTCATCTGAAGACCTCAAAGCACTACCCACATGACCTCACTAATCCTTAAAATAACTTCTGAAAAATACATGGGAAATATTATTATCTCCGTGTCTCAGGAGGGAAAAAGAGATCGTCAGTGAACTACCCAGGTCTAGACCTCGTAACTAGGCTCAAGGCTGAGAGCTGGTAGATAGATTGGGGGCAAGGAAGGGCCCAGGAAGAAAGGGGGTGGCATATGGCCCTCCAGAGAGAAAACGACTTCGGTTGTAACGGAAGCAACGTGAGTCACAGAACCAATAGAATTTCTGGGAAACAGAAAGGGGAGTTGACTTGGGGAATTTTCGTTGTCATTGGTTTGTCTCAGAATACATATTTTTCTATCTCCATGCTTTGCTTGAGTCTTTCCTCGGGTCAGTGTAGGTTCGGTGGGGAGGGGGTCGAAGGGAGGTCATTGTTTTCTCTCTGTCCACATTACTTAAGTTCATCTTCTGAAGTTCTGCCCAAAGGTCAGTGGCTAAGCTTCCACTTCAGACACTGATCCTTGGTTTCCTGATGGTTCCCTTGACTTCAAATTCTTTTTCCCAATACTGTTTTTGTAATCCACATTCTATTTATGCAACAATTGCAAAAATTTCTCAAAGGGGTCATTGAGAATATTACGAAAAGTACCTTAGATTTCCTGAACTGATAAGTGAATGTTTAAACCTTTTTAGAATGGTGCAACTACCTTTTTCTTTCTTTCTTTCTTCCTCCCTCTCTCCCTCCCTCCCTCCACCCCGCCANATTTCTCAAAGGGGTCATTGAGAATATTACGAAAAGTACCTTAGATTTCCTGAACTGATAAGTGAATGTTTAAACCTTTTTAGAATGGTGCAACTACCTTTTTCTTTCTTTCTTTCTTCCTCCCTCTCTCCCTCCCTCCCTCCACCCCGCCCCCAACCCCAAACCTCTCTCTTTCTTTTTTCCTATTTTAAAATGTCAAAGGCTTCCTGACATGTTTTGGCCATGGAAATGGAACATATTTTCTCATTAGGTTAATTAATGGCTCTGCTTGGGTGGCATAATTTGGTGTAAGTTTCCTTTTAGAATTCTGTCATAACTAAAAAGGATCTTATTTTTGTTATGTTTTGTGGTGTCTTTAAATTTTTATGACTTCTACTTTGTTTAGTCTGTGTGTAATCCTTCTTTTGAAACCTAATGTCCTAGAAAATTTACAGTTTTCTCTCAAAACTGGCACTTTTTACATTTTACGGTGATTCCTGTTTCTTTGGGTCTCACCAGGACTTCATTTAAGTCCTTAAGGTGTAATTCGCAGCTCAGGGAATTTATGATTACATCGTCAAAGTAAACTCCCCGAGTGCAATATATTAAACCTGACAAGACGCTGTTCATTAATCTTTGAAATATAGCCAGGTGTGATGTAGTGAGGGGAGCCTTCCAGCTCAGAACAGCTGAAGAACTCGGAGCTGCCCCCCACGGGAGAGGAGGATTCCTTCCTTCTGGCTGCCAAGGCCGCCTGGGTGGGGACCGAGAGGCCCAAACGCCCTTCCTTTGCCAGCTGTGGTGTTCCCTGTCTCTGCTGGTGTTCCTTCAGCTCCGCAGCTTTTCACCTTCTCAGGCATTTGTTCATTCAGCAAATATTTACGAAGAGCCTCCTTTGGGTCAGGCACCAGTTGGACCTGGAAAGCCTGTAGTAACCAAAACAGAAACAATCCCTCACTTCATGGGGCTTATAGTTTGAGGGTCTAGCCATAAGCAAAGGTCTCAAGACTCCTTTCCTCAATGCCACCAAAGCCAGCTGAAGTGAACTACATTGCCTGCATGGCCAGCATTTCTTCTCAGCCCCCGCTATGGCTTCAATGTTAAACAACTCCCAGTATGTGTGAGTGAGATCGCAGTCCAGCCTGATGAGTGTTGTAATAGAGGTTTGCAAATGACACTATCGTGGAAGAATAGCCAAAGATGCCTTGGGGAATCAGCGATTGGTCAGGAAAGCGGCCTCTACACAGACATAAGAAGACAGACTGCGGTTGCCAAGGGGGAGGGGGACAAGGGAGAAGTGGAGTGGGAGTTTGGGGTTGGCCGATGCAAGCTATTATATACAGAATAGATAAACAAGGTCCTACTGTGTAGCACAGGGAATTATATTCCATATCCTGTGATAAGCCATAATGGAAAAAGAGTATATATGTATATATATAACTGCTGCTGCTGCTGCTAAGTCGCTTCAGTCGTGTCCGACTCTGTGTGACCCCATAGACGGCAGCTCTGGTATCTCTAATTTTCTTGAAGAGATCTCTAGTCTTTCCCATTCTGTTGTTTTCCTCTGTTTCTTTACACTGTTCACTTAAGAAGGCTTCCTTACCTCTCCTTGCTGGTCTATGGAATTCCTCATTCAGCTCAGTATATCTTTCCCTCTCTTCTTTGACTTCTGTGTTTCTTCTTTTCTCAGCTATGTGTAAGCCCTCCCCAGAAAACCATTTTGCTTTTTTGCATTTCTTTCTCTTTGGAATGATTTTGATCACCGCCTCCTGTACAAGGTTTAAAACCTCCATTCATAGTTCTTTAGGCACTCTGTCTACCAGATCTAATCCCTTGAATCAGTTTGTCACCTCATAAGAGTTTTGATTTAGGTCAAACCTGAATGGTCTAGTGATTGTCTTTCTTTCTTCAAGTTAATCCTGTACTTTGCAATAAGGAGCTGATGATCTGAGCCACAGTCAGCTCCAGGTCTTGTGTTTGCTGACTGTATAGAGCTTCTCCATCTTTGGTTACAAAAATATTAATCAATCTGATTTTAGTATTGACCATTTTGTGATGTCCATGTATAGAGTTGCCTTTTTGTTGTTGGAAGAGGGTGTTTGCTATGACCATTGTGTTCTCTATGCAAAACTCTGTTAGCCTTGGCCCTGCTTAATTTTTATTTCAATGCTCAATTCAACTGTTACTCCAGGTATCTCTTGACTTCCTACTTTTGCATTCTAATCCCCTATGATGAAAATGATATCTTTGTGTGTGTGTGGTAGTTCTAGAAGATCTTGTAGGTCTTCATAAAACCACTCAACTTCAGCTTCTTCAGCAGTGTTGACACATAGACTGGGATTACTGTGATTTTGAGTGGTTTGCCTTGGAAATGAACCAAGACCATCCTGTTGTTTTTGAGAGTGCACCCAAATGCTACATTTCAGACTTCTGTTGACCAAGAGGGCTACTCCATTTCTTCCAAGGGATTCTTGCCTACAGTAGTAAATATAGTGGTCATCTGAATTAAATTAGCCTCTTCCCATCCATTTTAGTTCACTGATTCTTAAGATGTTGATGATCACTCTTGCTATTTCCTGCTTGACCATGTCTCATTTATCTTGATTCATGGACCCAACATTCCAGATTCCTATGCAATTTTGTTCTTTGAAGCTTCAGACTTTACTTTTACCACCAGATACAGCCACAACTCAATGTCATTTTGCTTTGGCCCAACCACTTCGTTCTTTCTGGAGCTATTAGTAATTGCCCTCTGCTTTTCCCCAGTAGCATATTAGACACCTTCCGACCCCTGGGGATCATCTTCTGGTTTCATATATTTTTGCCTTTCCACACTGTTCTTGGTGTTCTAGTGGCAATAATATTGGAGAGGTTTGCATTTCCTCCTCCAGTGGACCATGTCTTGTCAGAACTCTTCACTGTGACCCATCCATATTGAGTGGCCCTGCCATAGCTTGCTTAACTGAGTTAAGCAAGACCATTCACCACAACATGACTGTGATCCACGAAGGGGAACTTTGCCACTAGATTAGATTAAATGGCCTCGCTATATTTTCCCATGACAGATATGCTTCTCAATACCTTCCTCAGAATGAAATTGCTTTAGCGTATGGATTCCCAGGTAGAGGCCCAGATCTCCAAGGAGAGACATCTTATGTCTGGTACACTGTCCTCTCCCTAGTTCTTAGTACCATGTCCAGGGCATAACAGGGGCTCAATTTTGTTGAATTATATATAGTCCTTTCTTCATTACTTTCTTCCTCTTCTTCATTCTCTCTCCTGAGAAGTACAGAAAACATGAATAGTTTCTTGTCCAATATTTATTTCCCACCCATCTTCTCTAACAGAGCCTTGATTTTGTGAAAGTTTATGTCTATAATGTGTCCAGGAATGGTGGGACCGCTTTTAGGAGATTAATGAGGAGAAAATTATTTTATTTCCAGTACTGATATAGAATCAAAAACAGAAACTAAAACAAGAAAGTTAAAAACAAGAAAACTCTTGACTTTCCAGTATAAAAAGAAACTCTTGCATCATCCATCCACCTACATACTGCTATCTGTGAAACTGAGTTCTAGGCTCTAAGGACTGGCAGTGAGCAGAGCAGATATGAGGACTGGCCACATGAAGAAGCAGGAGGAGCACTGTGTGTGTGTGTGTGTGTGTGTGTGTGTGTGTGTGTGTGTTTTGGAAGTGGACAGTGATATTCCAGACAGGGAATATCACGTGTTAAAACCTGGAATTGAGAGTCTACATGACTTGGAGGAACTGAAAACCATTTAGCTTGGTCAAAGCAAAGAATGCAATGGGAAACATACAGTATGATATGTGGCCGACAATGCACACGGAGGCAGATCAGGAAGGGCTTTGTTAGCCATACTGAGGGATTTATCATAAGAACAATGGGCTGTTTTAGAAGGATTTGAACCAAGGCAGAGCATTTTAGCAGGCTCCACCTGGATGTGTGTGGAGATTAAATTGGAGAGGTGAGAAAGGAAGCAGTGAAGGTAGAAGGTCATTAATCCCATCTTTCCTGATGTTTTTCCCAGCATAAAATATGTGAAAAAAGTTTATGTTTTTCTCATGTATGTATGTATACTCATTAAACTGAAGAGAATTTAAATCCCCTGATTAGGTTTCCAGCTGTTGGAGGGGACAGGCTTGGGGACTCGGTCCTTCAGGCCAGTAGACTACTCCTAGGGCAGAAGAGAATCAGTAATCTAGGTATTTCAGCACACCTGAAGACTTCTTCTTGCATGTTTGTTGGAATGCTCTAATTCAGTCCTATCTCTGGTGCTTACATTTTCTCTTTGGGGACATCAATGTGAAATGCAAATAACCTCAGTGATAATGAGGTCTTTGGCTGTACTGCCAAAGCAGTTCCTACGACCCATCTCTGGCCCTCTCCTGGCTTCTAGATGGTTGTGGCTTTTAGAGAACTTTCTCTACTTCAACTCTACATAGCCCACCTTCTTTGCACATTCATTCCCTCAGGGCTCTCCAAGAAGAGGACAGTGAATACAACAGCCTTAAAGCCAATTAGTTCTGTCATACTAATGTTTAAGTCAACACAGTATTACCCAACCAGAATAACACATGGGTGTGAAGAAGGCCATTTATGTGAAATGATACTAATGGGAAAATTAGAAACAATTGAGGTGAAAAAGTAGAGGAACTGGGAGGAAGTAGCAAGGACATCCATAGAGCCTGTGACCTAAGCTTGCTGCTGGCTCAGTAATTTGCCAGGTGGATTAAGATGTTTAATTTGCATAAAAAAGCAGCTAGGCCTGTCTGGAGCCTGCAGTGCCTCCAGGCTGGACCTGCGTTTTAAACCACACTTTGTAGTTAGAGTTTGTTTCATCAAAAGGCTCCATGGAGAGCTTTAACAAGCATTTGGTAATTAAATTTCAAAACATCCTAGGAAACAAGGAGTGCATGACAGTGGATGTCTCAGGAAAGCTAGCCTTTTCTTTCTGGGTGTCACATAGCATCTGACATGAAGCAAAAGTTCAGTAAATGTCTCCATGAAAGTATTGCTTAAGTAAATTCTCGGAAAAAATTAAGGCTATTGATAGGGTAGCCTCAGGAGACCAGTGGATCTAGTCCAGTGGATCTCAGGTTTTGTGGCATCAAATGTAT
This sequence comes from Oreotragus oreotragus, assembly GCA_006410675.1. Lineage (NCBI taxonomy): Eukaryota > Metazoa > Chordata > Mammalia > Artiodactyla > Bovidae > Oreotragus > Oreotragus oreotragus. The sequence goes on along the minus strand of SJYX01003033.1, from coordinate 441,084 downwards.
CTCTTCTGCCATGTATCTTTTTACATGGCAGAGCCCTAATACCTGAACATTCTCACTGTTTGGTGAGTTAAAACTAGGCCTGTGGATTTTTAAATAAGTGTTTCTGAGTGATTTTTAATAGAGACTGTATGAGTTTGTTAGGGCTGTCACTACAAAATACCACAGACTGGGTGACTTAAATTATAGAGTTTATTTTTTCACAGTGCTGGAGGCTTGAAGTTTGAAATCAAGGTATGGGCAGGGTTGGCTTCTCTAAGGCCCCTCTCCTTGGCTTGCAGATGGCTACCTTCTCCGTGTTTCCTGACATGACCTTCTTTCTGTACTTATCTGGTTTGAAATTCTTCTAGTATGCCAGTATTATTGGTATACTGCTGCTGCTGCTGCTGCTAAGTTGCTTTAGTCGTGTCTGACTCTGTGTGACCCCATAGACGGCAGCCCACCAGGCTCCCCCGTCCCTGGGATTCTCCAGGCAAGAACACTGGAGTGGGTTGCCATTTCCTTCTCCAGTGCATGAAAGTGAAAAGGGAAAGTGAAGTCACTCAGTCATGTCCGACTCCTAGCGACCCCATGGACCGCAGCTCACCAGGCTCCTCCATCCATGGGGCTTTCCAGGCAAGAGTACTGGAGTGGAGTGCCACAGTCTGCCTGAATAACCTCATTTTTCTTAATTACTTATTTAAAACCCTATTTCCCAATATGCTCACATTCTGATGTACTGAGGAATAGGATTTAAACAGGAAATTTTTTGTCAAGGGGCGCACAGTTCAGCTCTCAGCATAGACTGATTGTTTTGGTCCACTGCTATAAACTGACTCACCAACTGTGAGTGTTAAAGGTAGACTAATCCTCAGACTAAAGTCCTTGCCCTTTGTTTTATGGATGAAAGAAGCCTAAAGACCAGCACCTTTTTGAAGCAGAGTGATAATTAGCACTACACCTTCCCATCACAACCCAGGAGGGCAGGAACATTCCAGGATCTATTCATTAATTACTAACAGAGCTGAAGACAGTGCCAGCGGCACAATATCAGTCAAATGAGTGAATTCAGTGTTATTTCTTGAGCATCACTCTTCCCCATATCATCAGAAGAGACTATTTTCAAGTTGTGAAAGGGATAATGCAATGAGAGTTCTGGAAATTATTTTCCTTAGTGGCAAAAATATGAGTTCTTTTCCTGAGCTTAGTGAAAGGAAAGAGCCATTTCCCCCCCCCCTCTGGAATTCCATTTCATTTTCCTGAAACTCCTTTCTTCCCACAAGTTGACAGGGAATCTTCCCTTGATCAGAATTACAAGAAGAGGGAAGCTTTGTTCTTCTCAATATACCTCCCTATCTTATGCCATTGGCTTGATACACACTGTGTAACTTGTGTCTAACTAAACAACAGCAAGTGTGGCTTTGTTCAGGGCCAGGGGAGGTTTCTAGTCTTATTTTATCTGATACTGAGGTGGGGGACCTACTGGTAGCTTTGCTACTGGAGATGCCAAACATGTGAAGAAGTGAGAGCCCCATTGCCATTGCTGCCAGTCACTTCTTGGATGGAGAGACCAGAGCTTAGGAGGAGTTCCGGGGAGATAGCTCCTTGCTACTGAGTGGTTTGTATCCCTAAACTTACACCTACCAATGGTAAGCTTATTCTTTCCAGTTCGATTCAGAAACGAGGAGCTCCAGAATTTCTAATTTATTTAATCTACCCATGTCTATCCCTCAGAACTTCCCCGAAAACACAGAAAGTAGCCACACTCCCCGACTTGGCCTCCTGACCACGCTCCCTGTCCCACAGTGTGAGACAGGTGGCCCTGGGGTTTTGAAGAGGTTGTGAGGATCCACCATGTGGCAGGGTGTGGCCTCCTCCACCCCCTTCCCATGCAGTCTTGAAAGTCAGCGGTTGCAATAATTTACTGTAAACATCCCATAAGACTGTTGAACCTAAGAAAGAGATTTTGTCATATGACAAAGGTAGAGATGTGTCAACTATAAACCTCAGCTACTGCAGCATCTGTACCACTGACAAAGATTTTGAATGATGACTGCCTTTTGGGGAAGGTAGAGAATAATTCTAGCCAGACCATGTGACCTCCTTGCTGCTTTTTAAGAGGGAGGTGGAGAAGGACATGGCAACCCACTCTGGTGTTCTTGCCTGGAGAATCCCATGGACAGAGGAGCCTGGTGGGCTGGAGCCCATGGGGTCGCAGAGTCGGACACAACTGAAGTGACTTAGCATGAAGGGGGAGGGGTGTTTTTCCAATAGAGTTTAGCCTCTTCCCCGTTGTTTGTAACCCCTAGTTCAGGTTTATATCAGGGTCCTGTGCATACATTCCTCTTTTTCCCAGATGGTTTCACCTCTTGGAGTTTCAAGGTCCTCTCATATGGGAGCAGTCTCCTCACCTTAGTTCCTCCCAGCGATGTCTCAAAGCCAGTGGTTCTCAACCAAGGGTGATTTTGCCTCTGCCTCCTTCAGGAAACATTTGGAAATATCTGGAGATCTTCTGATCCTCACACTTGGAGTATCACATACTTGTTGTGCTATCAACATCCAGTGGGTTGAGGTCAGGGATGCTGCTAAATGCTGTGCACAGAGCAGCTTCCCACAACATAGAGTTATCTAGCCCAACATGTTTCCAGTGCCAAAGTTGAGAAACTGCACTGTAAGCAATGACCACACCTTACCTTGCCCACAGTTCACAGTCTGGAATTCTGTCATGCAGTCCGGCACACCCTACCTATCTTTTTGAGCCCTTCCGTCTTCTAAGACTTCACTCCATCACATATTTCTCTTTCTCTTTCATCCATCATTATTCCTCTTGTACTTCCTTTTTTTGCCCTTTGTCTATAAATATGGACCAGGTCTTTCTAACTTAGTAGACATCCCCTGACATAGATATTAAATGTCTGGTGACTCAAAGAGCCTTCTCTTAATCCTTTGAAATGTACCCTCTTTCTTTTTTACTGCAAATTTATCACATACAAGTAAAAACATCATCTTCTCTCTGTCCCTATCCACCCCCATTTTAAAAATTCTGGGTTATTCTAATTCAGGCTTCACCGAACATCTAGCATCACTGACCACTTACTTTTTCATGATGCTTCCTTTTTTTCTAACCTGATAGGTGTACACTTGTTTATCTCTGAAACTGTTCTGTTGCCTCATTTTAATAATCATTAACTGTTGATACACTGCTAAAATTCAGAAGTTTTTTTTTACTGAATTTTTTTTGCCACATGGTGTCAATAACACAGCTTTCCACATCTGATGTGTGAATACTGAATTGGCAGCAGGTTTTGGGTAGCATTAGAAATCTCTTTCAGTAACATCTTTGTAAGTCCCATACTGCTGTCCCTGCCATTGATCTTCACTTTTTACCCCAAAATGGAGAGGTGAACGTCTGCCATGGTCACCCTTCTGTCTTTGAAGCCACCCTCCCTTTTTCCCATATGACCGGCACATATTACACTGCACCTGAAAGATTTCATTCATCAGCATGGCTTCGGCTGTCACTTTTATAGGGATGAACCCCCTTATCTACATACCCAACAACATTTTCTCTTAGAATCCTTCTAAGTCCCTCTCTATCTCTATCATGTGTGTTCCTGAGTCCTGTGAGCCATTCTAGTAAATTTATCAAACCCGAGGAGAAGAGGTCATGGAAAATCCCAGTTCAGAGTCAGTCAGTCAGGAGAATGGAAGTCTTAGGACTTGAGACAAGCATCTTATGGCAGGGGGTGCAGGAGTCTGGTGGGACTGAGCCCCCAACCTGTGGGGACTGTGCTAACTCTGGGAAGTTAGTGACAAAACTAAATTGAGGTTTTGGGCACCCATTTGGTATGTGGGATCAGAACTGGTTGGTATGAGGGACACACACACACACACATACACACACACCCCTCACCTCCCCACTCTTGTTTGGTGTCAGAAATATTGTGAGTAAAAAAGAGCTCACTATCATATAGGCCTTTGCTTTCCTAAGCCCTGCATTTCAGTGCTTTTGATAGATGCTCTGCTAGTGAGAGAAAATGCTTTGAAACCACTGGGGGCAAGTTAGGGGATGACTTTATGGACATTTTGAGTTGAAACGCAAGAAAAGAGTCAGAGATGACTAGCCAAACTTTCTTCTCAAAGGGGGTTCTTTCATCCTCTATTAATGATGGCTGTTTCATTTTAAGTTGAGGGACTTAGCTATCTAAATTCCTCAATAAATGGAGGCCACAGAGCCTCAGACCATCATAATGTTCTCAGATGCACTTGGCTTATGTAGTAACCATGAGTTAGATGTTGGACCTCCATTCTGGAAGCCCAGTACCTGTGGAAGTACAGTGGAAAAGGTTAAAATGCAGAGATAGGAGGTGCCCTCCTAAGATGTAAGTAACCCTTCCAAACCATAATTTTGAGTGAAACTTTATCTAACATACTAAATTACAACAAAGTACGTTGTTTGAGGACTGTTACTGTCTTACACTAATTTTATTTGCCTCATGATAAAACTCTTTTTAAAAGGTGTTGGTTGATGATGCATTCAGAAAAATTTCCCACAGAGTGCACTGCAGTGAAGACTCAATACTGGACATCTGAAGTGTGTCTAATGAACTAGCAGTAAGCAGGATGCCACTTGAAATCTCTTCCCATGGGAACCACATGGGCCACAGACTGTTTATCTCTGCCATCCATCTAATGTTCAGATATTTTCCCTTGATTATCCAAAGAGTAAAATATGGAGATAAACAGTCCTGTCTGTTTACTGAGATGGAAAACAAATATTCTCTTCCCTTTTTCTTATTTCTGCCACCCAGCTATATGTTCCTGTGAGGTCTCCCCAGTGAACTCAGCAGCAATTCCATGTATGGAAGGAAGATAGCTAAAGGTAACTGGATTTGGCATAAGTAATTGCATTTCACTTTCTCCTCTGAGTCCCTCTCTATCTGTTAGATCCAAGTGGAATATAAACTCTTTGAATTCATTAGAAACTCCACATGGTGGCCATCTGTTGCAGATACAGCAACCAGCTTGCTCAACATCACTCCAACTCCCTTGTAGCTTGCTTTGCATCGGTGTCTGTGGAACAGGCCGCTTCAAAATCACCTAAGAACATGTTAGAGACTCAAATTCCCAGGTGCTACTACAGATGTACTGAATCCAAAACTCTGGAAGTGGGACTTAGCTGTCTGTGCTTAACAACCCTTCCAGAGCCAGTGCAACTCTGAGACACAGTAAAATTTGAGAACCATTACAGNAACTCTGGGAAGTTAGTGACAAAACTAAATTGAGGTTTTGGGCACCCATTTGGTATGTGGGATCAGAACTGGTTGGTATGAGGGACACACACACACACATACATACACACACACCCCTCACCTCCCCACTCTTGTTTGGTGTCAGAAATATTGTGAGTAAAAAAGAGCTCACTATCATATAGGCCTTTGCTTTCCTAAGCCCTGCATTTCAGTGCTTTTGATAGATCCTCTGCTAGTGAGAGAAAATGCTTTGAAACCACTGGGGGCAAGTTAGGGGATGACTTTATGGACATTTTGAGTTGAAACGCAAGAAAAGAGTCAGAGATGACTAGCCAAACTTTCTTCTCAAAGGGGGTTCTTTCATCCTCTATTAATGATGGCTGTTTCATTTTAAGTTGAGGGACTTAGCTATCTAAATTCCTCAATAAATGGAGGCCACGGAGCCTCAGACCATCATAATGTTCTCAGATGCACTTGGCTTATGTAGTAACCATGAGTTAGATGTTGGACCTCCATTCTGGAAGCCCAGTACCTGTGGAAGTACAGTGGAAAAGGTTAAAATGCAGAGATAGGAGGTGCCCTCCTAAGATGTAAGTAACCCTTCCAAACCATAATTTTGAGTGAAACTTTATCTGACATACTAAATTACAACAAAGTACGTTGTTTGAGGACTGTTACTGCCTTACACCAATTTTATTTGCCTCATGATAAAACTCTTTTTAAAAGGTGTTGGTTGATGATGCATTCAGAAAAATTTCCCACAGAGTGCACTGCAGTGAAGACTCAATACTGGACATCTGAAGTGTGTCTAATGAACTAGCAGTAAGCAGGATGCCACTTGAAATCTCTTCCCATGGGAACCACATGGGCCACAGACTGTTTATCTCTGCCATCCATCTAATGTTCAGATATTTTCCCTTGATTATCCAAAGAGTAAAATATGGAGATAAACAGTCCTGTCTGTTTACTGAGATGGAAAACAAATATTCTCTTCCCTTTTTCTTATTTCTGCCACCCAGCTATATGTTCCTGTGAGGTCTCCCCAGTGAACTCAGCAGCAATTCCATGTATGGAAGGAAGATAGCTAAAGGTAACTGGATTTGGCATAAGTAATTGCATTTCACTTTCTCCTCTGAGTCCCTCTCTATCTGTTAGATCCAAGTGGAATATAAACTCTTTGAATTCATTAGAAACTCCACATGGTGGCCATCTGTTGCAGATACAGCAACCAGCTTGCTCAACATCACTCCAACTCCCTTGTAGCTTGCTTTGCATCGGTGTCTGTGGAACAGGCCGCTTCAAAATCACCTAAGAACATGTTAGAGACTCAAATTCCCAGGTGCTACTACAGATGTACTGAATCCAAAACTCTGGAAGTGGGACTTAGCTGTCTGTGCTTAACAACCCTTCCAGAGCCAGTGCAACTCTGAGACACAGTAAAATTTGAGAACCATTACAGTACCCCTCTGCTACTCAAAGTTTCATCTGCATCAGCCTTAGCAACACCTGAGAGTTTATTAGAAATATAGAATCTTGGGCTCCAGTTCAAACAGACTGAATCAGATTCTGCATTTTTACAAAATACCCAGATTATTCACATGGAGTTGGAGAAGCCGTGATTTGTGTCTGTGATTCATTGCTAGCTGCACATTGCAATTGCCTGTGATGTGTTTTATTTAAAAACATATGAAGTCCCAGAGGTTTTAAATCGACTCATTATGAGGTGTAGCCTGGGCATTTGGATCCTAAAATCTTCCCAGGGAGTTCTAACATGCAACAAAGTTTGAGAACCACCACCTTATGCCATATAGTAACTAGGAAGCTAAATATTTGACTTTCCATCTATCTTATGTCTTCAAATGACCTGACTTCCTTCAAGCAAATGTATCTGAGCATGATTTAGAAGGCATACATGAAGCAGAGTCTGACTCTGTTGGTATACAGTCGTGGTTTTCCTGTAGCAGCAGTTCAAGGGTCCCAGTGTTTATCCCTACTGTGCTACATATCAAAAGGCAAAGTGACCTTTTTGCTGAGCTGAACCTCAGCAGAGGTACCGCAGAACTAGAGCCTGCAGTGGAAACAGAAGCTCCCTGACTTCCTGGCTACCTGATGATGATGGAGAATAAGGTCCCCAGTGAGCAGGTTCTGCAGTGTTGTTCTCTAAGTCACTCATGCAGGAGTCAGCCTAGAGCCCTTCTATCCATTTTGTAAGCATTTAATTCCTTTTAAATCCTTTTCCACTTGAAACATCTAAAGTGGTTTTGTTATCTAAATTCTGACTGATCCATTTGTGTGAGATATAAATTCATGTCCATGTCAATCACTGATTGTTCTTAAAGTGGCTGAATTGAGCCATGTTTCATTAAATACGAGCACCATTCTTTCCATTTAAGAATTGGCTTTTGTCACCAGAAAGAAATATTAGTCATAGGAAAACTACTACACAACCCAAATTTGGGATCCTGTTGAGAACAACTCTTTTCCTAAATATTATTCCCACCCTTCCCATCAGGACGCATCCCTCCCAGACTTGAGGGTTCAAGTCACATTTGCAATGATTATAAAATCTTGTGTCCTGTCGCTTGCCCCATCCTAGTTTTCACTCCTGGCTAAGAAATAGAAAATGATTTTTTCCCCACTTATTTCAGCAGTTCAAATCGGCCATAAGTTTTATCCTATAAATTCATATATCTGCCTTCTATCTACCCAAAAGAACCAAATTTAGTAAGAAACATGATTTTATTTTCAAGTCATGTTTGTGGTGACTATAGTCTTTTGTGTTAGGCAGCTCTGATTTTTCAAGAGTTTTCTGCACAAAAAGGGTGAAAGTGGCTTTTGTGTCAAAAGGATGATCCATTCAGGGGACGAATAGGAAGTTACAAAGCAAAAAAGGAGTGAGGGGGAAGGTGAGGAAGAGGAAATCCCCAGCACAACTGAAGAAGCTGTAGATTCCTGCATGTGTGTTCGTGGTTGCCTGCAGGCCCCCACCCTGCATTTTAAATACAATTTTCAATTTCCCATGTGTTTTGGATGCCCTCCTCCATGTTGGTGTTTGGAAGGTATTAAATCATTCCCCAAAAGCTGTAGCATGGAATCTTCTGCATAGGGATGAGGCCATGCCTGATGGCCATTCTGTATAGGATTCTCACACAGTGACCATTCTTCTAAAGAAGCAGAACAGCCAGAGTCACTGGCCCCTCCTTAATAAGACCATCCCAAGTGCTTTTTGTAGACTGTATTGTTGCCTTTCCCCAAATGAGCTCTGCTAAAGGAAGCAGAGTAGGTAGTTAAAGATAATTCCTTATTTGGGCTCTTCCAAGTAAGGAGGCGGGGAAGGCAATGGCACCCCACCCCAGTACTCTTGCCTGGAAAATCCAATGGACGGAGTAGCCTGGTGGGCTGCAGTCCATGGGGTCGCTAACAGTTGGACAGACTGAGCGATTTCACTTTCACTTTTCTCTTTCATGCATTGGAGAAGGAAATGGCAACCCACTCCAGTATTCTTGCCTGGAGAATCCCAGGGATGGGGGAGCCTGGTGGGCTGCCGTCTATGGGGTCACACAGAGTCGGAGACGACTGAAGTGGCTTAGCAGCAGCAGCAAGTAAGGAGGCTCCCTTTCCCATCACCTTTGATCTTTCCCTGAAAAAGAATATCCCCTGTCCTACAACAGCTTCACTCCCAGATGGTGCTGAGGAATGTGCAGTTAAGGTACACTAACAGGGATGGTAAAAAGAGAGACCTGGCTGCCTAAATTGAACTTTCTGAAGTCATGCTCCCTGGATGGGTTATATAAGCATTAAAGTTTCTCTTTGTGGGCAGTGAGTCAGAGCTAAATCCCACATGGAGGCTGACATGTGCTTAGAGACCCAAACTTTACTTACACTCTCCTATTGTGTGGTTGTTTATCATATTTAATGTTGTTGGATTAATGCATTTTTCTTTGACTGGTTGTGGAGGTTTATGGCTTACCTTTTAACTTTGCAAAACTTTAGTACAAAGGAAATTTGAGAACACCAAAACATTTTCCAAATAATCTCAAAATGAACTGGGTCCCCAACTAATTTGATTTGTAGGGAATAAAAAACAAAGGCTTGTTAACAGAGAGCTTTAAAATTTATTTATTCACACATGCTAACATGCTTAAGTGTGGGTTCTCAACGAAGGCCTATCAAGCAACACTTTCTTGCTCTAACTGTTGCCCATTAAAAAGCTCCTATGCCATATGCAGGTGTGATTACACAGCCCACTGCCAATTCTGACTGGCTCAAGGATCCTTTTAAAAACGTCCAGATGGATGTGAATGTCAGATTTGGCAGCTAAATTATAGAGCCCAATATATTCCTTTTAAGTACTTAGTCACTGATGCAGAATATCAATGTTCTCCACCCTTTCCCCCAATAGATTTCAAAAGAACAGCTTGGTTTTTAAGCTGGGAATTATATTTCCTCATTTCTTTTGAATCTCAGGATAAACTTTGTTCTGACTTTTTATCACTTTTCTTCAATGGAAATATCTTATGAACAGTATCAAAACTTTTCTCTTTTATTGAAGGATTGGCAAAAAAAAAAAAGAGTCAGAAATTGGCTTTTCAGGGGGTGGGATCAATTTAAATGAGTGCACAGGTAAGGGGAAATAAAGCAATGGCAGCTTAGCTTCCCTGGGCAATTCCCTAGAGCCTGCGATCCGCCCTCCACAGACATGGTTTACAGGAGGAGGACATCAGAATAGAACAGAAAGACAGGAAGGCATTACCTTGGTTCTTGATGTTGTGCATCTTAAAGCTACACATCTGCTGCCCCCGAGAAAACAAGGCTCAGTGGCAGCTTGGTGTCAGCACTGCTGTGCAAAACACCATACAATGTCTCTATTACTGTTTCCCTTCCTCAGACTTCAAAACCTCGGTGGTAATCGGGAAACTGCAGACTGGATCCTTCATCTTTCAACATAATCTGTGTGGCTCATAGGATGTGGGGTTGCCTCATCTAATGTGCTGTGTGGGGCTTCCTTCTTGCAGACAGGAGCATCTGCTACACACCCCTGATGTGCATGTATTTATTCTGTCCAGGGATCATCACCTCTAATAGACTGTAAGACACAGATTTTCCTGTTTTGTTTACTAATGTAACCTAAGTGCCTGGAACAGTGTTAGCACATAATAGGTGCTCAGTAAGTATTTGTTTAGAGTGTGAGGTGACCTCCACTGTAATGTTATCAGATTATACCTTCATATCCCAGGCATACTTATAGATGTTTCCACATTTGTGTGACATCACTTAAGCTGAACAAAAATTGTATGTGGTGGACATTATTATTATTCCAATTTAAAGAATGAGAAACAAAGTCAAAAGAACTATTACTTTTTAAAAAACTGGTTTAACACAACCAGGAAGTGTTAGAACCAGAACTGAAACGTATATCTCTCTCACAGAAGAGCCCAAGCCCCTCCCACACCTTCTGCCTCTCAGATCTCATTTACATGAAACTTCTAAGTACTCATGACCCCTTCTGTTGTCATTCTCAATCTCTTTCCTTCTCCTCTCGCTCCAAAGACTCCCGTGTCCTTACACTCTGCTTAGGTCCACCTCCCTGTATTTGTTCCATGGTTTTTTTGTTTGCTTGTTTTTGATTTTTTGAGTCTTATGAACTTAAAGCCAAGTCTTCTGACTCTGGTTGAGTGCTCTTTTGTGGCATGAGGGTTACTGGTCGACATGAATATGAACTGATGATGTTTGAATTCACATGTCAGAATACAAACAGATGCATACAGCAAAATCCCTGCAAGGAGCACAAGACTTTGTCTGTGTTTTGATTGATGATTCGATTCCAAGAAGAATTATTTTAACTTAAACTCAACATGTTTGTTGTTCACTCAGTCATGTCCAACTCTCTGCGACCCCGTGGACTGCCCATGGAATTCCCCAGGCCAGAATACTGGAGTGGGTAGCCTTTCCTTCTCCAGGGGGTCTTCCCAACCCAGGGATCAAACCCAGGTCTCCTGCATTGAAGGTGAATTCTTTACCAGCTGAGCCACAAGGGAAGCCCAAGAACACTAGATGGGTAGCCTATCCCTTCTCCAGGGGGTATTCCCCATCCAGGAATCAAACCAGGGTCTCTTGTATTGCAGGTGGATTCTTTACCAACTGAGCTAATAGGGAAGCCCTTTTTGTGGAGTGAAAGTGAAGTCGCTCAGTCGTGTCTGACTCTTTGCAATTCCATGGACTGTAGTCTACCAGGCTTCCCTGTCCATGGGATTTTCCAGGCAAAGGTACTGGAGTGGGTTGCCATTTCCTTCTCCAGGGGATCTTCCTGACCCAGGGATTGAACCCAGGTCTCCTGCATTGCAGGCAGATGCTTTACCCTCTGAGCCACCAGGGAAGCACTTTTGTGGGGGTACTAGCATATAAAACACTGGGAAAAATCAATAATTAAGCTGTGTTGGGTAAGAATTAAGTTCATGTTGTATCAAGGTGTGGATAGGTTTACTTCCTTTTGGGTCACATTGATCCATATCTCCTTTTCAGTGAGTTCAGTTCAGTTCAGTGACTCAGTTGAGTCTGACTCTTTGCAACCCCATGGACTGCAGCACGCCAGGCCTCCCTGTCCATCACCAACTCCTGGAGTCCACCCAGACTCATGCCCATCAAGTTGGTGATGCCATCCCACCATCTCATCCTCTGTTGTCCCCTTCTCTTCCTGCCCTCAATCTTTCCCAGCATCAGGGTCTTTTCAAATGAGTCAGCTCTTCACATCAGGTGGCCAAAGTATTGGAGTTTCAGCTTCATCATTAGTCCTTCCAATGAACACTTAGGACTGATGTCCTTTAGGATGGACTGGTTGGACCTCCTTGCAGCCCAAAGAGTTCTCAAGACTCTTCTCCAACACCACGGTTGAAAAACATCAATTCTTCTGTGCTCACGTTTCTTTATAGTCCAACTCTCACATCCATACATGACTACTGGAGAAACCATAGCCTTGACTAGATGGGCCTTTACTTCTCAGTAATGTCCAAAAGTTGGGTCTGGTCTCATCAACTTAGAGGCTGCAACTAAGGGTGTGAGGTGTGTTTTCAATCTCACTGTCTGGTAAATAAATTATTATTGTAAGTTTGAAAATGGAGTCTCCACCATCATGATACAACAGTGTATTGGAAAGACAAATCCATGATCACTAAATGGGTCACATTGTGGGCATCTCCCTCTACAGCTTGTTGGCACTGGTGGTGCCCAGTTATGGACATTTGCAGATACTGTTTACCTACATCACATTCCTCCATATGCTGGAAGAAGGCTTGAATTTCCCATGGAATTGACCTAAATCCTGCCCCCATCTGCATATTCTTCCCTTGCTCTAGTCTTTCTTTCCTTCTTTATTAAAATTTTCCCTTGAATATTTCCCTGATTCTTGCATTTTTCTTCTTTCTACCCTAAAATCTGCTTTTAAAATAACCTATAGAAATAATGTTCTAACTGTTGCTTCCTGACCTGCATATAGGTTTCTCAAGAGGCAGGTCAGGTGGTCTGGTATTCCCATTTCTTTCAGAATTTTCCACAGTTTATTGTGATCCACACAGTCAAAGGCTTTGGCATAGTCAATAAAGCAGAAATAGATGTTCTTCTGGAACTCTCTTGCTTTTTCCATGATCCAGCAGATGTTGGCAATTTGATCTCTGGTTCCTCTGCCTTTTCTAAAACCAGCTTGAACATCTGGAAGTTCATGGTTCATGTATTGCTGAAGCCTAGCTTGGAGAATTTTGAGCATTACTTTACTAGTGTGTGAGATGAGTGCAATTGTGCAGTAGTTTGAGCATTCTTTGGCATTGCCTTTCTTTGGGATTGGAATGAAAACTGACCTTTTCCAGTCCTGNCACAGTTTATTGTGATCCACACAGTCAAAGGCTTTGGCATAGTCAATAAAGCCGAAATAGATGTTTTTCTGGAACTCTCTTGCCTTTTCAATGATCCAGCGGATGTTGGCAATTTGATCTCTGGTTCCTCTGCCTTTTCTAAAACCAGCTTGAACATCTGGTATTTCACAGTTCACGTATTATTGAAGCCTGGCTTAGAGAATTTTGAGCATTACTTTACTAGCATGTGAGATGAGTGCAATTGTGTGGTAGTTTGAGCATTCTTTGGCATTCTTTGTATGGCAGCCTTAGCAAACTAATACCTACCTACACCAACAGAATTTTAATAACACACTCAATCTTTCAGTGATTATCCTTAGTTCATTAGTATAACATTTTAAAATAACAAAATGTTATTACAAAAGTGCAGTGTTTAGAATTATCCCTAAGAATGGGGATAATCTGGTCTTCAAATATTAACTCTACTTTTAAGAGCAAAAAGTCATTTAGAATAGTCAACAAAAGTGGATCACTCATGAATGTTTGAAAGGAGATTTTAGAAACCAAAATATGTCAGCAACTTGGTTATTTACTAGAAAATTAGGTTGGGGGAGTGAAAATAAAAAAAAAATATTCTCCTGACTTCTAATCATCTCTATGAACACAGCAGAGGGGAAAACACACACACACACACACACACAAGCAAACGCTTTTCTTATTGATATAGCATTAAACCAGAATATGCTATCCATCATAGGTTAGCTACTAAGATATGAAAAGACAGAAGGAAATTTTACCCTTCTGTGTAGCCAGACAGTTATAACCCATTGCACACGTATTGTCAAGTTAAGCCATAACTAGTCCTCAAGTCGGAGGATTTTACCTGATCCAAACCATCCAGATTTCATCTGGTAATTGGGATGACAATCTGTCTTAACTAAGTAGTTTTATCCAGAGGAAAATAACTTCTCATCTTTTTTGAACGGAAGGTACTGATTTAAGTTCAAGTTCAAGCAATGCGCCCACTGGAAGCAAGGCTTTACCTTCCTACAGTAACCGGGAGACTGGGGCTCTAAGTCTCTTGATGTTTACATTTCAAAGAGATGGCTCTCCAGTCCTTGACAAAGACATTCCCAGGCCACAAAGCTGACAAAATGCCAATCTAGTCTTCAAAAGCATTTATATCCATTTCAAAGAGAGGAGAAAGTCCATACAATTACAAGTTTTCTCAAAGAGAAAGTCTATAGAATTACAAGTTTTCTCAAGTAAAGGTTCAAAGAAAAAAAGAGGGGAGGGAAATCTTTTCCCTTATTATCAACAGGGAGAACTGAGCATCTTATTTTTAATTCATATTTGTCTTTACACTATCATTTGAGAGTTAAAAACAAAACTCCCAAAAAGCACAATTTTTATTGCAAGAAACACTCAAACTCTTATCATCTTCCAAGCCTAAATAAAGCTTGGATTAAGGACTCCATAATTGAAAGGGCCAAGAGACCAACTTCAAAGCTGAAGAAGACATGCTAAGGCAGAATCATTGTTCCTCCAAGATTCTAATTCAAAATATGAATTGAACAACATAGTACAAGAGACACTCTGACTCCATTAAACACTGTATATATGTTTTCTTCAGTAAGGCGATTCCTACAAGTTCAATTCTTCCATCACTTAAGATCATATTTTTTTTATCCTAATGTTAACTGTTCATGCAGTTTCAGAAATCAGTGAATACTGTCATCTGATAGTAGACTCAGAGATTGCTTCAAGAAAGATAGCTGAAATCCAACTAAATCAGCCTGAAGGAAATCACAGGCTCACAAGACAGAAAGCCCAGGAGTCTTCCTCAACACAGTCTGGAAAGCAAGCTTCATCGGCACCAGGTCATGACTGAGTAACTAAGTAAAGTTTTGCGTGTGAGTGTTCATTCATGTCCATCTCTTCGTGACTCCATGATCGTGCTCCTCCAGGGATCTTCCTGACCCAGGAACCCAACCTGTGTCTCTTATGTCCACCTGCACTGGCAGGCAGGTTCTTTACCCCTAGCGCCACCTAGGAAGCCCTACATTAAGTGCTCAACACATATTGTTTCATGAAAGTTTCTCTCTCTCTCTCTCTCTCTCTCTCTCTCACACACACACACACACACACACACACACACACAGTGAAGTATTATCCCCACATCACAGATGAGGAAACACTTCTAAGAACAGTGGTTCACCATTCTGGCTGAAAATTACAATCACCGGAGCTTCTCACTAACAATTCCCTCTCTGGCTACACCTCGCTCTGCCGGCTCCTCACCCTCTGGGAGGAACATGGGGCCCTGCTCGCCACGACCAGAGAAAAGCCTGCACAGCAATGAAAACCCAGCTCAGCCAAATAAGCCGAGGAGCCCGCGTGGGGAGCCGCAGACACGGCCGAGAAAAGAAGGCCCCTGTGACTCCAGCCTCCAGAAACTCACCTGAGAGGGTGGCTCCTGAGAGAGAGAAGGGCCAGAGTGTCCCTCCTGAGACAGGGGACAGTCTGCCTGGAAACACGTCTCTTCTCTGCCCTCGATCCCGGCGGGAGCGGCCCAGTCATTGATCAACCGGGAGGATAGGCCTGATGTGGTGACACTCGGGTCCAGCCCGCGCAGCGGCTCTATACTGTGGGCCTGCCTCCTAAGGGGTGGGTCCCCCCTCTGCAGGAGCCGCCGAGCTGCTCAAGTTCAGAGGGCTCTTCCAGCAGTGAGGACACAGGAGCAAGCGGAGGTCTTTGGATGCTTCCTGGGCCTGCCAGGTGATTCTGATACACACCTTGGGCTGAAGACTGCCNCAAAAAAAAAAAAAAAGAGAGAGACTAGTAGCAAGGGTCCAACACTGTATGAGAGAGACTGAGAAAGGAGTGGAGAGAGTCCTCAGCCTGAGGGCCATATGTGCTGAGTATGTGATGCTGGACTCTGCATGCACAGGTTAAGCAGCCGAGATGCCATCAGCGGTTGGAGAGTAGCCAGTGCCTCGTGACCTGAGCATGTTTGTCTGGAATATGATGCCCCTTAACCTGACTAGATCATCCACTGAGGGAAGGAAAAAAAAAAATCCATTCTGATGATTATTCTGACAGAGTTCTAACAGGGCCTCATTCCCTAGAATACCTATAGATGTATGTGTGTTAGTCACTCAGTCATGTTCAACTCTTTGCGAGCCCATGGACTCCTCTGTCCATGGAATTCTCCAGGCAAGAACACTGGAGTGGGTTGCCATTTCCTTCTCCAAGAATATATATATATAGATGAATGTATTTTTCTAGAATATGTATATGTATGTGTGTGTGTGTGTGTGTGTGTGTGTGTGTATGTTTCTGGCCTCTTTTTATTCCCTTTTTCACATTAGGACCCTGTCTCCCTTAGAGTGTGTGGTCCCCTGTGGGTCTTATATTCCATTTTCAACCTTTCATGTTGGCACAGTCCTTATTAAAAATGTATTTTTTCTGAGCCTTGGCCACACTGCTGAAATGTGGATTTATGGAACGGCCTTCAGAGCTGAAAGACACTTTTGAAGAACCACTGTACCACGTGACATTAAATATTTATCAACTACCATATGTAAGTTGTTCATCTGTTTGCTTTACCTCTTGGACCAAAAGGTTTCTTGTCTCACTTTTGCTAAAGTAGATATCACAAAAAAGTTGCCTTTTTACCTTCCATTCCTGCCCAGTTTTCTTGTCCCAGGAATATGGTACATTACTCTGCCTGTAGCAATACTTGGAAAGACTGCTACAGGCTTTGAGTATTTCAGTGGGAAGAAATGCAGAATAATAATGGAAAAAGCCTTAGATTCTGGGGCAAGAATGGCTCTGCCACTTGCAAGCTGTGTAGTCTGAGTGGTCATGTTTACTGTTTAAGGTGGTCATGTAGTTGAAATAGGACGGGATGGGAACAGTACTGAGCACAATTCCTGGCCCCCGGTGGGGCAGCCATAAAAGGCAGCTTTCTTGTCTCATTTTCTTAGTCCTCTATCTGGGACTTTCCAAACACATTTCTAAGCAACCTAGAATAAAATATGCTATTAATAATAACCAAAAGCACACAGTTTAATCTTATTAAATAAACCCGAAATGTTGCTCAGACACCCTTCACTATTTATGGAATACCTTTGTAAAACAACACTTTGGTTTTGTTATTAAAAATACCTACAACTTCTTAGAGACTGGTTACAGCCTTTGTTATTCACACCTGAAAACATGCAGAAGTTTGGTTAATTTTGGCATATGCTTGTACTTGCATATATATTTATATGTATATATTTATTCTTTTTTCTCTTTAACTATGTTTGTATATATATGCAGGCGCACATATAGCTCTTTAAGAAATACTCTTCTAGTGTTTTATTTTCTTAAAGTCTGTACTTCACAGAATTTTTTCCCCCAGAACTGTTTATCCACACTCCAGACATGACCGTTGGAGAGGTGGCAGAAAAAACAAACGGCTGGTGTGTTTGGGGGCAGTCTGCATTCCTTTTAACTCTCTGAGCCCAGGCTTATGCTTGGGCTTTCAACCTATTTGTCCTGGGGCTCAATCCCTTTGATTCCTGCTTGAAAATTAGCTTGTTGTTCAAGCTCATGAGAGCCGCCCCAGAGCTCTCTTGGGTTCGCGAACTAGAGATCTATGAAGTGTTTGACTTTATTTGTAACTTTAACCACAGCAGCCTTAACCAGGCTTTTGTTTTCTTATTTAACTTTTATCCTTGTAACCTTAACCTAATTTTCTTTTTAAATCTCCCTCCTCCCCCATCCCACAATTCCTAATCCCTCTTTTGTCCTCAGATTTTCCTCCAAAGTCAAGAGTATGACATTTAAGTCCATCCTTTAGAAAGTGTCTAAAATCTTAACACACATACTGAATTAGGACTATTTTTTGTCTGGGTTGCTTAGGAAGATTAAATACAGGTTTTAGAACGTAGAGTTCAAAAAAGCACAGACAGAAGTTGTGGTGTGGCTTGGGAGTAGGGGTGTGGGTTTTAGAAAGTACTGTGATACTTCTCTTGGCCTTGGAGGGACTTTTATTTCCTCTGTGAGGGTCCAGGAGCCAGGGCTGTGGATGGTTTAGACAGAGACGGATTTAAGGGATAACTACTTCCAGACCCTGAGCCTTGAATGCTAAATGATAGTTCAGGCTCTCGAGAAAGGGAGCAAGAGGCTGAAACAGGCTGGGGGAATCACCATAGAGCTTCCTGTTTAGTTCAGTTTAGTTGCTCAGTCGTGTCCGACTCTGTAACCCCACAGACTGCAGCATGCCAGGCTTCCCTGTCCTTTACCATCTCCCAGAGCTTGTTCAAACTCATGTGCATCGAGTCAGTGATGCCATCCAGCCATCTTCTCCTCTGTCGTCCCCTTCTCCTCCTGCTGTCAGTCTTTCCCAGCATCAGGGTCTTTTCCAGTGAGTCAGTTCTTCACATCAGTTGGCTAAAGTGTCAGAGCTTCAGCATCAGTCCTTCCAATGAATATTCAGGATTGATTTCCATTAGACTTGACTGGTTTGATATCCTTGCGGTCCAAGGGACTCTCAAGAGTCTTCTCTTAACAACACAGTTCAAAATCATCAATTCCTTGGCGCTCAATATTCTTTATCGTCCAACTCTCACATCCATGCATGACTACTGGAAAAACTATAGCTTTGACTAGATGGACCTTTGTCGGAAAAGGGATGCCTCTGCTTTTTAATATGCTGTCTAGGTTGATCATAGCTTTTTTTCCAAGGTGCAGGTGTCTTTTAATTTCACGGCTGAAGTCACCATCTGCACTGATTTTGGAGCCCAAGAAAATAGTCTCTCACTGTTTCCATTGTTTCCCCATCTATTTGCCATAAAGTGATGGGACCAGATGCCATGATCTTAGTTTTTTGATTGTTGAGTTTTAAGCCAGCTTTTCACCATCCTCATTCACTTTCATCAAGAGGTTCTTTAGTTCCTTTTTGCTTTCTGCCATAAAGGTGGTGTCACCTGCATATCTGAGGCTATTGATATTTCTCCTGGCAATCTTGATTCCAGCTTTTGCTTTATCCAGCCTGGCATTTTGCATGATGTACTCTGCATAGAAGTTAAATAAGCAGGGTGACAGTATACAACCTTGACATACTCCTTTTCCAATTTGGAACCAGTCTGTTGTTCCATGCCTGGTTCTAACTGTTGCTTCTTGACCTGCATATAGATTTCTCAGAAGGCAGGTAAGTTGGTCTGGTATTCCCATCTCTTTAAGAATTTTCCAGTTTATTGTGATCCACACAGTCAAAGGCTTTGGCCTAGTCAATGAAGCAGAAGCAGATGTTTTTCTGGAATTCTCTCGCTTCTTCTGTGATCCAGTGTGTATTGGCAATTTGATCTCTGGTTTCTCTGCCTTTTCTAAATCCACCTTGAACATCTGGAAGTTCCCTGTTTGCATACTGTTGAAACCTTTCTTGGAGAATTTTGAGCATTCTTTGCTAGTGTCTGAGATGAGTGCAATTGTACCTTAGTTTGAACATTTTTTGAAATTGCCTTTCTTTGGGATTGGAATGAAAACTGACTTTTTCTAGTCCTGTGGCCACTGCTGAGTTTTCCAAGTTTGCTGGCATATTGAGTACAGCACTTTTACAGCATCATCTTTTAGGATTTGAAATAGCTCAGCTGGAATTCCATCACCTCCACTAGCTCCCTGTAGCTCCAACTGTGTGTATTGATCTCCCAGCAGATTCATGGCCACATGGGACATACTTCATTACCTCCACCAACCCTCAAGGCCTTGCAAAAGAGATGGTAGCAGTTTACTTTTATAGAAGGAGGAAACTGAAGCTCTTTGAGGTGAAGGAAATTTAGGGTCTAACCAGGATTAGAGTGGGTCTGGATTACCAGTTTGTGTATTGCCTTTCTCTTCCCCAGTACTTTTCCTTCCTTGATTTCCATGGCCTTTCTTTGGAGCTTAGTTTCTTTTGATATCCTTCCAAAGGGAGAGACTGAGATCTTTGCAGTATCTAAGATGCATCAGGAACTGGCTTTTTTTTTATGTTTTCTTTTTAATTTTTAAAGTTGAAGTATAGTTGATTTATGATGTTAATTTCTGCTATCCAGCAAAGAGGTTCAGTTCTGCTATACAGATAAATATATTTGTTCATTGTTTTCCATACTTTTTTCCATCATGGTTTATCACAGGATGTTGAATATACTTCCCAGTGCTGTACAGTTGGACCTTGTTGTTTATCCATCTTCTGTATAGTTGTTTGCATCTGCCAATCCCAAAGTCCCAAACCTTCCCTCCCCATTTACAACCATAAGTCTGTTCTTTATGTCAGTGAGTCTGTTTCTGTTTTGTAGACATGTTCATTTGTGTTATATTTTATATTGCACATTTAAGTGATAAGTTGGCTTAAAGCTCAACATTTCAAAAAATGAAGATCATGGCATACTCACCGTGGGTAAGATCAGTCACTGCTGATGCTCTGCCAGTGCCAAAGTTAGCCCCACTCGAGTCATCCCCTCTAGATATTCAGATTACGAAACAGCTTGAAGCCCACTGGCGCTTTAAGCATGATACCACACAGAATATCCATACTTTATTGGTACCAACCCAAGCTGGTTGGATTTAAAATAGCTAATTGGCCAACTTGACTGCACTTACCTCACCAAGTATAATACAGTTAGGTATTAATTTTAATTCCCCAAGCTTGAATTAGGGTAATAGAAATACAATTAAAGAAAAGCAAAAATAAATAAATAAAATAGAAAAAAAAAGAATCAGAAACAGTATATGAGTAAGAAATCCAGGGTACAGAATATGAATGATATTGTATTTGTGGTTAATATTTTAATAGCAGAAATAGCAGTGTACATTTACACTCCAAAGGTCCGTCTAGTCAAGGCTACGGTTTTTCCTGTGGTCATGTATGGATGTGAGAGTTGGACTGTGAAGAAAGCTGAGCACCGAAGAATTGATGCTTTTGAACTGTGGTGTTGGAGAAGACTCTTGAGAGTCCCTTGGACTGCAAGGAGATCCAACCAGTCCATTCTGAAGGAGATCAGCCCTGGGATTTCTTTGGAGGGAATGATGCTAAAGCTGAAACTCCAGTACTTTGGCCACCTCATGAGAAGAGTTGACTCATTGGAAAAGACTCTGATGCTGGGAGGGATTGGAGGCAGGAGGAGAAGGGGATGACAGAGGATGAGATGGCTGGATGGCATCACAGACTCAATGGACGCGAGTCTGAGTAAACTCTGGGAGTTGGTGATGGTAAGGGAGGCCTGGCTTGGTACAGTTCATGGGGTTGCAAAGAGTCGGACACAACTGAGTGACTGAACTGAACTGAATCCCAGGGACGAGGGAGCCTGGTGGGCTGCCATCTATGGGGTTGCATAGAGTCAGACACGACTGAAACGACTTAGCAGCAACAGNGATCAGCCCTGGGATTTCTTTGGAGGGAATGATGCTAAAGCTGAAACTCCAGTACTTTGGCCACCTCATGAGAAGAGTTGACTCATTGGAAAAGACTCTGATGCTGGAAGGGATTGGAGGCAGGAGGAGAAGGGGACGACCGAGGATGAGATGGCTGGATGGCATCACTGACTCGATGGACGTGAGTCTGAGTGAACTCCGGGAGTTGCTGATGGACAGGGAGGCCTGGCGTGCTGTGATTCATGGGGTCACAAAGAATTGGACACGACTGAGCGACTGAACTGAACTGATAGGAATACTAATCAGGAAGACCTCAACGATTCTGTTTTCACCATTCTGTAAGTAAAACCATTATTATTCACAAAGAACATGATCAACTATGTAGAAAATTATGTATAATCTACCAAAAAGCTATAAGAACTAATGTGTAAATTTAGAAAGTTTGCAGGATGCAAGATCAATAAAAACATTCTATTGCATTTTATAGACTAGCAAAGGATGATCAGAAATAGAAATAAAAATCTCAAATAGTTTCAAAAATAAAATGTTTAGGGATAATTTGTAAAAGAAGAAAGATCTGTATACTGAAAACGATAACACTGTGCTAAGAGAAATTAACACCTATGTAAATGAAGAGATATATTCGTATATAACCTACTCCATTTACCAGTTCTTTCCAAATTGATCTATAAATGTAATGCAATCTCAATCAAAACCTATGCAGCCAGCAAGCTAATCCTAAAATTACATACAAATGCAAAGGATATAATATAGCCAAAACCACTCTGAAAAAAAGAACAAAGTCAGAGAACTAATAAAATCTAATTTCAAGTTTTGTTGTAAAGCTACAGTAATCAAGGCTCTGTTCTGTTGGTCTAAAGACTGACAAATAGATCCGTGGACCAGAACAGGGATCATGGAAGTATACCCACATATATACGGACAACTGATTTTTGACAAGGTGCAATGGCAATTTAGTGTAAAATCATAGGTTTAAAATCTTTTACTGTTCTTAACTTCCACTAGATTGTTTTAATCTCCCTCTCTTCCTGTGGTAAGGATGTCACTTTAAAATGCTCTCTATATCACTCTGCCTCTGCTAACTGCTTCCTGAAGATGGTTGAATCTCCATGCCTTTTTGTAAACAGTAGAGGAATTGCTTTTCAATAGGGTCATGACATTTCCCTTGGGGTGTCACAAGAAGAACCAAGGAACCAGATTCTCCTCACCACTGACCACATCGAGAATGAATCCTCTAGGTTTCCCCCGCTTTTCTTCCACAAAACGGCTGGACTCTGTCTAGGAAAGACTGGGGTCTTAGAAACATGCTGCTTTTGCTGCCCCAGATGTGAAAAGAGCTAGCCTTCCACCCTGCTCTGGTTTTCATCTTTGACATCTTGTACCTTCATGTCCCCAGTGGTTGAGGTGGTGTGAGCAGTAAGAATCAGCATTTCTTCCAGAGCAGTTTCTTCCATTAGGCACCTATGAAACATCTCTTCAAGGCCCCATACTACAGCTAATTGAGTGGTTAAGGAGTTAAGCAAAAGAGATTTTGAAAGAGAAACTGACATTTAAAATAAAAGCTGTGCTAAAAATGACGAATAGCTTAGGCTTTTATTTTAAGCACATGTTTCCTTACCCCTCTCTCTCTAGGCTAGGAAGAAACTAGCAAGGTCATAGAGGTGGTACCATGTCATACATATTATTATTATTTTTTTGTATTTATTTATTTTTTTACACGAACTCCCAAACATGAACCCCCCTCCCACCTCCCACCCCACATATTAAATATTTTAGAATGTTTTAATGTGAGGGCTTCCCTGGCGGCTCAGGCAGTAAAGAACCTGCCTACAAGGCAGGAGGCATGGGCTTGATCCCTGAGTTGGGAAGATACCCTGAGAAGGAAACTGCACCCCACTCCAGTATTCTTGCCTGGGAAATCCCATGGACAGAGGAGCCTGATGGGCTGCAGTCCATGGGGTTGCAGAGTCAGACATAACTGAGTGACTAATACACATTATATCAATAATAGTCAATAATAACTTATGGTAGAATGCTCTTTAGTTTAAGGGATGGTTTAAGGAATCCAACAGTTAATGTGTCTCATAATGTCTCCTAAAAATAAAAACAGTTCTTCATGTCTCATCTTTCTTGGCACAAGCTACACATATGATACACTTTGTTGAAAGTTGAGATCTTACTTTTTGAGTTATAATTTGGAGAAATGAAAAAGGACATGAGCTTAAAGTAAGGTACATGCATGTTTGTATCTTGGTGCTGAAAGTAATTAGCTGAGTGACACTGGGTTATTATTGAACTTCCTTGAGCCTCAATTTTCTCATCGGTATCATGTAAATCAGGGGTTGGCAAACATTTTCTGTGAAGGGCCAGATAATAAATACTCTAGGCTCTGCAGGAAAAATTATCTCTGTTGTAAATACTCAATTTTGCAATTATAGTAGGAGAATAGTCACAGACAAAAAACAAATGGGAGTGGCTGTGATCCAATACAACTTCATTTACAAAAACAAGCCATTGGTTCAAGTCGGCCTATGGATTATACTCTGCTGATTTCCTGATATGGACAGTGATACCTTCATCCCAGTGTTGTAGGAAAAATGGGACATGAAAGAATGGTCATGTCCCAGGTCTTAGGTGAGTCTCTTGTATGGTCTGTCGAGTGAGGGTCCTTGCTTTCAAGCAGGAAAGAATTCAAGAGTGAGTTACTGAAAAGTGAAAGCAAATTTATTTAACAAGTTTATTTAGAGAGAGATATACTCCATTGACAGAGTAGGGGCTGTCTCAGAAAGTGAGTGGCTCAGAGTGTGAGAGTGGTTAGCTTTTATGGGCAGAATGATTTTATAAGCTAATGAGTGGGAAGAATATTCTACCTTGGAGGAGGGGTGGGAGTTTCTAGGAATTGGGCTACTGTCCATTTTTGGTCTTTTATGAGTCGGTCTTGAGACTGCCGTGGCTTCTGTGGTTTTGTCATTTAGCATATGATAATGTACTATAACACTGGTATAATAAGGGTCAAGGTCTACTGGAAGCTGGATCTTCTGCCAACCTGGGCCTGTAGGTTCTAACCAGTTTTGTCGTATGCTGTCCTTCTTAATGGTTATGTTCTATTTTTTTTAACGGTTGTGCCAATCCCTTCCTTCCAGTCTCACTAGTGTTGTCATAAGGACTATACACTGTATGTCAAGTGGTGAGAACAGTGCCTGGCCTCAAATCAGCTCTGTGACATGGTAATTTCCCTTATCCTGTGCCTCTGGGATCCCCTTTGCCACCACTTGTAACCCAAGTTAGAACGTGCTTAGATAAGGGAGTGTGTTTGTCAGCAGGGCATGAAATGGTTTTGGAGAATTTCTCTTTGCATTCTTTCTTATTACTTGTCAAAGGACTTTTCAAGCTCTGAGTACAGTATGAATGCCAGTTGTTATTTATTTATTTTTCCTGTCCTGGTGTCAGGGTAAGGAGAGAGAAAGCATTTCCAAAAGGAAGTGACCCCTTGGACCAAGGCAGCCTCTTATTATATCTTCCTGTAGAAGCTTTGGGAGCCTGCAGAGCTGATTGGGCAATGTCTTTCCCCTTTCTGGATAAGTTTTCTAAATTTGTGATAAAGAAGATGAGGGTACATGTAAAATTTTAGTTTGAGGAAAATGTAAAATGGTTGAACTATTTCTGTTTAGGACTCATCTCAACATGGCAAAATGGAGATTTATAGAAAAGTATCTGTTGTTATTGAATTGATATCAGGAAATAGAAGCTACCCTTTCACTGGTTTAGAGACAACCTTAACAATTACAGTTGTTGAGGGTCTTTTTAAATTTTTTAGAAAGTAATATATTTCTATTCTAGAAAGTTAAGGAAATATAGGAAAGTGAATAGGCCAGAAAAAGATTTTTTAAAAAGCAAAAGAAAAATTGACCTTTAAACACTCCTAATTTTGACATTGAGTCTTTTTTCCTCTTTTCATCTTTTACATCTTATTCGTTTACAATATTGTAATCACCCCATATTCACAGAGTTACAGTCATAAGCTGCTCTTCTCACAGTACAAGCATGAGGCAAACACATCCCCATGTCTTTAGAAACCATTAATGATATAATTTTTAATGGTTTGAGGGGATTCCAAACATTGAGATAGCACATTTGGTTGGTGGCTGACCTTTCAAGTACACCTTTAGGGATTTTCACTCCCCTTTATACCTTTGTAAGAAATTGAAAAAGAAAATAAGAGAGAGATTACAATTCAAATCTGTTGGCTTGTCTCTTTTTTAAAGTGGTGAAGGGTTTGGTGTGGGAGACTCATAAGACAACAAGATTGTCCTTTCTAGGTGGGTGAGAGCTGAAGTGAAGCAACTGAGCATGAGTCTGATGTGGCAACAGGCTCTCAGAATCCCCCATATTAGCGGCCAACCTGTTCTGGGCTGGGACCTCGCCTCAGCCACGAGGCTTCATGGTGACAATTCAGGAGCTGACAGCATCTGCTCATACTTCAGAGTCACCACAGGCATGCCCCATCTTGATTAACTGGATTGTCTCATTTTAGACATTCTCCTGTCACAGAACATTCCGTGCTTGTACAAGCGATAATGAGTTACCCCAGGGATAACCTCTTCAGAACCAATAACTCTGTGTAACTCTTTAAGTACTGAATACATCAGTACCCTTCTCTAAAGTTAGAAAGCAAGGCATTAATAGCATCTATTAATAATATTATAATATTTGTGTCAGAGTGGGTCTGAAACATTATATGTTAACAATTAACCCCTTTATTGTGACATTAATGAATGAGATTAGAATTGGATTTAAGGATTTGTTAAATGGCAAAATCCAGTGACCTTAATTACTCTAATCTTATCTGACCTAAATGAATGAAATGCATTTCTAGTATGTAAAATGGTAGGCATTGTTACCTTAAAATGTGTAAGCTGCTCATCTGATCTGTAATGCTAAAAACAGAAATGGAATGAGAGATAATGAAACAGACTAATTTATGGATAAATCTCCAAAAACAATTAAAGGTATCTCAAGCCTGAACAACATAAGATCTCCCAACAATCCTTTCCTAACTTTTAAATAAAAATTGCCTTCTTTCCCTGATTATAAAAGTTTTGCCTACCCACTGTAAACAACAGATGGTAAACTTACAAAGAAAAAGTACAAACCACCCATGATCTGACCACAGAGATATAACCAATGTTATATCACTGTGCTCTTGTTGTTTGCCACAGAGATACTTTAATTTACAAACTGACTATACATATGTACCTATATATTTATATACATATATGCACATGTGCTTAGCTGCGACTGACTCTTCGTGGCTCCATGGACTGTAGCCCACCAGGCTTCTCTCCCGTAGAGCCACCAGAAGCCCAATATATTAACATAAGGGCCTACATATGATATTGCTATAATGTTATTTTCACTTATATTCTTCCAGAGATTTTCTTCTATGTATATATACATAGAAATATATATATTTTCTTACATATAGGAATAGGATCATGCTATGCATATTATTTAACACAATTCTCTTTTTTCATGATAAATAATATGTCCTAGGCTGATTGTCCCTCTTCCTCCCTGAGACTACAGGAACTTAATTGCTTCTCCTCTTTAGAGCAACCATTACCTCCTTAGTTTCTCAAGGTGTCTCCCCACAATGTACTACAGAATGCAGCCTCCAGATTCTGCTTTCCTCACTATTCTTGAAGCCTTCCACACAGATCTTTGTTAAAGATTTTACTGCTAACTGAAAAGGAAAACAGATGATGCAAAAATAGCCATGATGGCAGGTTCTGTAAGATTTGACTCACTTAGACCTTCCTGGTTTCCTGGTTGGAAGCACCTGGGGGGCCTGAAATGCTAGCTTGTCATCTTGAGCTCTGGTAGAAAATTTCATCAACCTTCCCCTCATTTCAGCCTTTTTCTGCCTTCAGCCTCTAAACTTCAGTGATTCTCAAGCGAACTGGAGTGAAGATGGAGTTGCTTTTTTATTTTCAGTATTCTTTGCAGTAAAATGCACAGAGTTTACTGTTTTGCCATTTGTAAGTGTACAGTTCAGGGGCACTGAGTACATTCACATAGTATTTGAAATCACATAGTATTTGTCTTTGGTGTCTGGCTTATTTCAGTTACAATGTCTTCAAAGTTTGTTCATGTTATAGAATATGTCAGAAGTGCCTTCTTTTCTAGGGCTGAATACTATTCTATTATATGTATATACTGTGCTGGGCTTAGCTGCGCTGACTCTTTGTGACCTGATGGAGAGAGGAGCCCAGGATCCTCTGTCTGTGGGAATTCTCCAGGCAAGAATACTAGAGTGGGTTGCCTTGCTCTCCCCCAGGGGCTCTCTCCAACCCAAGAATCAAACCCAGGTCTCCTGCATTGTGGGCAAATTCTTTACCATCTGAGCCACCAGGGAAGCGCAAGAATACTGGAGTGGGTAGCCTATCCTTTCTCCAGGGGATCTTTCCAACCCAGGAATCAAACCAAGGNCTCCCCCAGGGGCTCTCTCCAACCCAAGAATCAAACCCAGGTCTCCTGCATTGTGGGCAAATTCTTTACCATCTGAGCCACCAGGGAAGCGCAAGAATACTGGAGTGGGTAGCCTATCCTTTCTCCAGGGGATCTTTCCAACCCAGGAATCAAACCAAGGTCTCCTGCATGGCAGGTGGATTATTTACCAGCTGAGCCACCAGGGAAGCCCATGTTATATGTATATTATATGTATATATATTTAAAACATCTCTTCATCCTACCAGTACTTGAGCTGCATTTTTATCTATTGTAAATATGGTGTACACATATCTTTTGGGATCCCTGCTTTCAATTCTTTTGAGTATATATCCAGAAGTGAGATTGCTAGATCATGTGGTAATTCTATTTTTAATCTTCTGAAGAACTGCCATACTATATGCTGCAGAGGCTGCACCGCTTTACATTTCCACTAGTGATGGACTAGAGTTTCATTTTCTCCCCAAGGTCTGTTATTTTCTGGAGCTGGTTGTCATCATTGTTTTTGAAAATAATCTTTATAATGAGTATAAGGTGCTATCTTATTGTGGTTTTGATTTATATTTCCCTAATGGTTAGTGATTTTGAGTTTTTTCATGCATTTATTGACCATTTGTAAATCTTATTTGGTGAAATTCTTTTCAAGTTGTTTGTTCATTTCTTAATTGAATTATTTGTTTTGTTTCTGTTCTTTTTCATTTATTTTGGTTCTTTAACTTTTCTTCCATTATCGATTGATAGTTTTCTAAAAATAGAGTAAAATTCCTACCAGTGAATTGCTGGATATAAAGATGAAGGATGTTAAGATGAAGTCCTAGTACCTGTGTTTCTAGCCATAATGACAAAGGGACTGATTCGCTCCTCTAATTTAAATGACTAGGAAACCAGAATACTACATGAAACAATGGTTTTTCACATACTGAGCAAAAGTTCCATTGTATGATCCCTTCAGAGAAAAGAAACATGAAGAATCCTACCTCACCTGAGCTTACTGCTTAGAGGCAGCCCACAAGCATAGCTGAGAGGACCAAACTGACCCTTGGCAACACAAGTGCATGTCAGATAAAAGCTCACAGCTATGTAAGAGAACAAAGCAAAATTCAGTACTCACTGCTGAAGATTAACACAAGCCCCAATCCAATAAAAGCATTATCCGATATGTAAAAAAGCAGGAAGTATGATCCTAAAGAAGGGGAAAAAATCAGCTATTAGAAGATAAATCATATAAAAATAAAACAGAAAAAAAAGATGTAAGAATATAAGACCCATTAAAATTTTTTTTTAAATTTAATGGACATAAATTGCTGTAAAAGTTTCTAAATGTTACTTTCATGTTCTATATTTATTGTTCCATGAAATAGCTAGTAACAATCCACAGACCATCAATTTATCTGTAGACCACACTTGATGTAGGCCTGATTAGACTAATATTTTTTTTAACCTCAAGTAGATTGACTTAAACATGATTACAGAAAAAAAGTGCAAAACCAAAAAAAAAAAAAAGGCCTTTGAATGTATGTCCATACAATAGAAGAGCCTGTGTTCAAAATGAGCTGCTTGTCTCTAGGGATTCCAATCTGAGCTACTCCCACCTCGGGGGTTTTCCAGCATTGTGCCAGACCCCAAGGGAACACCTGAGGTGAAGACCCAAGTCCTCAGAGTTGAACTGTATCCGGAAAATTTGTGAGCGTCTTAATTAGCACAGTCATTTTAGATAAGCAGAGACACAAGATTTTAAGTAAAACCCTTTTGAGCCTAATTATTTCCTCCGTTACCATGAATTGCAGAGGAAATCGTACTAAATCATTCTGGAAATAGGTCCTCAGTTCACAAGATGCTGAGAACTAATTGCTTAATGCATTGGATTGTGTGCGAGTTGTAACTGCAAACTGGGGAGCCACCTGGAGCTCTTTACCAGCTGCCTCTCAGAGGCAAATGTCCATGAACACTGTGTTCCAAAGGAGAGTGGAACATGGTCTTCTGGAAATCTGCTAATTGAGTTTCTGATTATAGTCCTTTATAGTCCTGACCATTGTTGCTTTCCTTTATAGTCCTGACCATTGTTGCTCAGCCTATCCAGGTTCTAAACGGTTTTGTGCGATGAAGCTGGGAGGAGAAAGAGGGGAAAAGACGAAACACGCATGTGTATACCCTGCTGTTTGTCGCGGTTGTTCAGTGGCTAAGTTGTGTCCAGCTCGTTGCGACCCCACGGACTGCAGCGCACCAGGCTCTTCTGTCCTTCCCTGTCTCTGGGAGTTTCCTCAAATTTTCATGTCCCCTGGGTCAGTGATGCAATCCAACCATTTTTCCTTTATCATCCCCTCCTCCTTTTGCCTTCAATCTGTTCCAGCATCACGGTCTTTTCCAATGAGTCAGCTCTTCACATCAGGTGGCCAAAGTATTGGAGTTTGAGCATCAATCCTTCTAATGAATATTCAGAATTGATTTTCTTTAAGATTAACTGGTTTGATCTCCTTTCTGTCCAAGGGACTCTTGAGAGTCTTCTCCAACACAACAGCATGACAGTTTGAGAGCATCAATTCTTCAGCACTCAGTATATATTGTATCCATGTATACATTCAGTTCAGTTCAGTTCAGTTGTTCAGTCATGTCCAACTCTTTGTGACCCCATTAATTGCAGCACACCAGGCCTCCCTGTCCATCACCTACTCCCCAAGTTCACCCAAACTCATGTCCGTCAGGTCGGTGATGCCATCCAGCCATCTCATCCTCTGTCGTCCCCTTCTCCTCCTGCCCCCAATCCCTCCCAGCATCAGGGTCTTTTCCAATGAGTCAACTCTTCGCATGAGGTGGCCAAAGTACTGGAGTGTCAGCTTTAGCATCAGTCCTTCCAAAGAACACCCAGGATTGATCTCCTTTGAGAATGGACTGGTTGGATCTCCTTGCAGTCCAAGGGACTCTCAAGAGTCTTCTCCAACACCACAGTTCAAAAGCATGAATTCTTCTGCACATAGCTTTCTTCACAGTCCAACTCTCACATCCATACATGACCACTGGAAAAACCATAGCCTTGACTAGACGGACCTTTGTTGGCAAAGTAATGTCTCTGCTTTTGAATATGCTATCTAGGTTGGTCATAACTTTCCTTCCAAGGAGTAAGCATCTTTCAATTTCATGGCTACAATCACCATCTGTAGTGATTTTGTATCCCCCCAAAATAAAGTTTGACACTGTTTCCTCTGTTTCCCCATCTATTTCCCATGAATTGATGGGACCAGGTGCCATGATCTTAGTTTTCTGAACGTTGAGCTTTAAGCCAACTTTTTCACTCTCCACTTTCACTTTCATCAAGAGGCTTTT
>SJYX01003033.1:387453-409706 GCA_006410675.1 Oreotragus oreotragus | reverse complement strand
AGTCAAAGGCTTTGGCATAGTCAATAAAGCAGAAATAGATGTTTTTCTGGAACTCTCTTGCTTTTTCCATGATCCAGCGGATGCTGGCAATTTGATCTCTGGTACCTCTGCCTTTTCTAAAACCAGCTTGAACATCTGGAAGTTCATGGTTCACATATTGCTGAAGCCTGGCTTGGAGAATTTTGAGCATTACTTTACTAGCATGTGAGATGACTGCAATTGTGCGGTGGTTTGAGCATTCTTTGGCATTGCCTTTCTTTGGGATTGGAATGAAAACTGACCTTTTCCAGTCCTGTGGCCTCTGCTGAGTTTTCCAAATTTGCTGGCATATTGAGTGCAGCACTTTCACAGCATCATCCTTCAGGATTTGAAATAGCTCAACTGGAATTCTATCACCTCAACTAGCTTTGTTCTTAGTGATGCTTTCTAAGGCCCACTTGACTTCACATTCCAGGATGTCTGGCTCTAGGTGAGTGATCACACCATCATGATTATCTTGGTCATGAAGATCTTTTTTGTACAGTTCTTCCCTGTATTCTTGCCACCTCTTCTTAATATCTTCTTCTTCTGTTAGATCCATCCCATTTCTGTCCTTTATTGAGCCCATCTTTGCATGAAATGTTCCCTTGGTATCTCTAATTTTCTTGAAGAGATCTCTAGTCTTTCCCAATCTGTTGTTTTCCTCTGTTTCTTTGCATTGATCATTGAGGAAGGCTTTCTTATCTCTCCTTGCTGTTCTTTGGAACGCTGCATTCAGATGCTTATATCTTTCCTTTTCTCCTTGGCTTTTCACTTTTCTTATTTCACAGCTATTTGTAAGGCCTCCTCAGACAGCCATTTTGCTTTTTTGCATTCTTTTCCATGGGGATGGTCTTGATCCCTATCTCCTGTACAGTGTCACAAACCTCTGTCCATGGTTCATCAGGCACTCTATGTATCAGATCTAGGCCCTTGAATCTATTTCTCACTTCCACTGTATAATCATAAGGGATTTGACTTAGATCATACCTGAATGGTCTAGTGGTTTTCCCTACTTTCTTCAATTTACGTCTTATTGGGGATATGCAAATATCATGGATGGCATTCTATTTCTTACTTTCATTGGAACTCATGACAACCATTTCTCAATCTCTTTTTCTATTCATTTTCTCATCTATGAAAAGAGTATAATGGTAATATCTTCCTCAAAAGGTTGAAATGATTTGCTATATATAAACATATTAGCTCATGCTATGTGCCCAGTATATATTAAGTGTTTACACCTGTATTTATAATTCTAAAATGTTTGCTTCTTTTTTCATTCATTCAAATCCACCCAAGAAATGTGTGGCATCTGAGGGCTTAATCTAAAAATCATACTTTTTAAATTAAAAGCTCTGATATAATTTTGTAGAATGTAGCACTGTTAATTTCAGTTTAGACATTTTTGTTATTTTCTGTGGCAAAATCACATCACCCCAAGGGCAAGAAGTTGAGTCCTTAGGTGTTGGCAGTAGAATCAGTATGCAATGGCAGGTTGCCTGGCATCAACTTCATCATCTACAAAGCTTCAACATCCCCTATAGTTTCCCCACAGAATCATAAAATCCTGTTTCTTATGAATATATCATTTTGGTCTATTGTTGTAAAAAAAAATTATGTGGGAGAGCACTGAGGGACACCTTCCTTGGCTAAGTGTTGCCACTCACACCCAGAGTACTCAGAAGAATGACAGAAGTAACGTGTCAACTAGGCTCAGTCCAAAGGAAAAGATGAAGAACAGTCATTTTTCAGTTTCAACTCTGCATACTTTTATTCTGCTGTGTAAAATACAATCTCATAGTGATTACAAAAAGGTCCTGGGAAACACTCTACCAAGACACGCGAAGAGGTGCCCCTGATGTGGGCATACTGAAAATCTTGATGAGTACGTTGCCTGGCTACAGATAACTGTAGCAACAGCCCCCTTCCTACTTCCAATGAGGTACCAGTGCTCTGTGGGTTGCTGAGTCTCTAGTCTCAGCGTTGCTCCTTATATGAATGTGGAAACTGTTCCTAAGGTGACCAGTAGCCACTAGGGATGACTGTTCTAATTACTTTAAGTGACAGTACATAAAATTATTTTGAAATGCATCAGAGGTCTTGTCTATAGAGAAAGAACTCTTTTAGTTATGCTTGGCTAAATACATCTTCTGAAATAAGAATGTATTTTTTCTAAGAGACTGTATACTCATAGTGAGCTATTTTCATTTAAAAATAATTATTTGGGGGTAGAGGTGAGCTCTCACACTAAACTAGAAGTAGCAAAAATTAGATAATAAGAAATGTAGTTTTTGTTCCTCTGATTTCCAGTTTCTTCCTGACATTCTGTAAATTTCTGATATTGGTCCCTTTTTGTTGCTGTTTTTGTGTCCTTTGTTGACATCCTCAGCCAGTCTCTTGGTTTCAGACACTGTCATTACTTTGTGAAAAAACAACCGAATCCCTCTTTATAGTTATGCGACATCTTCCTACATGAGTTAATAAATATCTATCATCCAAGCCATCTTGATTTGGTATTCTCCTACTTGTATCTGGAAGTGGGTTGACTCTTTTTCCTCTAAACAATAATGGGAGAGTGGATTGTCTAAAGCCAAGTCATAATCATATCACTCCCAAATTCAGAAATCTTAGTAGTTCCTCACTCCCTACAAAAAAGAGAAAAGAAAACTTCCAAATTAATAATCTATCATTTAAATGTTTTCTAAAAATTTCCTCAACTTACCTTTCTAAGCTATTTCTTATATGCTTCATTTACATGGTCCTTCCAATGATTAACAAATGTTAAGAGCTGCAGTGGGGAGATGGAAGAGGGGAGGGTGCCACCCAGCTCAGCAGTTGTCTGGGCCCTGCACCAAAGCCTGCTTCCCCTTTCCCTGTTCCCATGCTTCCTCCTCTGGGGGCTAAATATGGAACTCCCTGGTGTCCCCAGTTTTCACCTGGAAATTCAATTTAGGTGGCAGAGATAATCTTTGGAAAGTTCTTTTGTGTGTCAGTGCAGATTAAAGAACAGACTGAACTGCTGAAGGCTGAGAGTTGCCTTTGAGAGCATGGCTTCTGGACCTCCAAGCTCTAGGATTAGCACTGCAGCATGGCAACCCCTGTGAACTGTGTGCCCTCAGCGAGGTTCTCCTCCAGAAGCAGGAAGCACACTCAGAGAATGCTGAAGCTTCAAGACTCACTTCCAGAACACAGACAATCTAAGAGGAGCAAGGCAGACAGGCAACCAGTGTGAAGGGACGTGCCCAGTAAGCAGCGGGCCCCTGCCACTGCCTCAGCAACTGTTCCTGCTACGCTCAAAGCAGAGTTCAGGGAGCCTGTCCCCGTCTATGACTGAAGGCTCAGGCATTCAACCAGCGTGGGCCAGTAACCCTAAAGGGAGGAAATCTATCACAAGAGTCAACACCCAGGAGGTGGTGGCCTTCCCTTATAGTGGTGGCTTCATCTGGGCATCCCTAACTGGTTTTCAAATTCTCCAGGCAGAGAGAACACGGGGGCTGGCCAGTCGATCCCAGTCCCTCC
The DNA here is from genome assembly GCA_006410675.1 of Oreotragus oreotragus. NCBI lineage: Eukaryota > Metazoa > Chordata > Mammalia > Artiodactyla > Bovidae > Oreotragus > Oreotragus oreotragus. The sequence goes on along the minus strand of SJYX01003033.1, from coordinate 406,166 downwards.
TGCTTTATGACTCCGAGAGTGGGAACCATACCCAGCAAGCACTCCTCAGGCTGGGTGAGAGCTGGACCTGAAGAATGGGGCTGAAAATAGTGCCAAGGGAGCAAGGTACTGCCCCACACTGCTTTGGTCAGAGAGCTCCTGGTCAGAATTCTGCTGACTCAGTAAATTCCTAGGATCCCCAGCACACAACACCCTGACAATTCCATCATCTCATGGGACCCACAGGTCTTCCAGACTTCTAGATTATTAACCAAAGTCCACACTTGCTCCAAAGACAGACCGAATGATGTGTATGTTCTCAAGCTGCAGAGACTGCGATGAGGGTCAAATGGAACCTGCTGCCCCTTTCACACCCATGGCATCCCTAGCAGCAAGTCAAAGAGAAGCAAACCTGTCTGAACACACTTGACTTTGCAATGCCCTGCAACCTTTCCCAGAAAGCCAACCAGGCCCAGAATTCTTCCCTGGATACCACACCTGCTGCTCCCATGCATCCCCTGGGATAAGCCTGGGGTGGAAAACAAATGGATTCCTTCTGCAGGCAGCCCTGCCAACTCCCTCCACTCTTCCTCCATGGTACTGTGCCAAACCCGATGCCCCCAAAGGGAGCAATGGCTCTGGCAGATCCCAGTGTCTTCTTGCCTTTCCCTCTCCACTGGTGTCCACTTGAGATTCCCACACCCTAGGTGAGAGACCCCAGATAGACTACATCATGAGCAGCTCGTGCAGCAGCAGAACTTCTTGTGTGTGCATCGGGTGTTTTCAGTGGCTTAGTCATGTCTGACTCTTTGCAGCCCCATGGACTGTAGCCTGCCAGGCTCCTTTGTCCATGAGATTTTCCCAGTCAAGAGTACCAGAGTGGGTTGCCATTTCCTCCTCCAGGGGATCTTCCCAACTCAGGGATCAAAGCTGTGTCTCCAGCATCTTCTTACAAACTCTCAAATCTAGTGTCTGATTTCCCCTGGTGAAAATGCATTCATAGCAGCCTGAAGAAGGCAGAATGATGCAGTGGAAGCTGACTCTCCAGAGAAACCAGAAGGACTGATAGAGGCCAGAATGGCTCAGTAACAAAACCGGAGTAAGGGACCTGGGTCCCAGACAGACGCAGAGGCTCCACTTGTCATTTTTGGATGTGAAGATGTGCCCTTTTCTTCAGATGAAGTGAGTCCTTCTTCCATGAGCTCCAAGTCTGGGTCCCTAGCATCCAATCGCCCTGATTATGTGACTCCTGAGCAAATAGTTTGCCTGAAGTTACAGCAAGAGTGTTTAATCAATAGAGGGAGAATCAGGGACAATGGCTATACCCAGTGTTCCTTCCAGGATACTGGGTTACCCACGTGGGCCTTGGAATTTGCCTTAGGGCCTCTCCCTCGATACTAGATGACCCCTAGTGAAGGCTGGGCACCTGTGCAAACAGAACCATAGTCTGATAGTGTGACTCCACCACATTCTCTGTTCCTAGGAGTATGGCCCTCAACTCCAACACGCCAGGGATCAGATATGCCTTCCTGGATCTGCAAGCATTATAGTCTCTGAAATGAAAGGCAAATGTCCCCAATCCTGCATCCAGACCAGGTCTTTCTGAAATCAGTTGGCCAGACAGTATGCCAGGGGGTCTTCAGTGGTTTCGACTGAGGGGATTGCTTCCAAAATCCCCTAAAATTTTCTGCCAAGATGTTTTAACAGCAATTTGCAGAGAAATTTCAAAGTGGTCTTCCTGGGATAAGCATGACAGTCTTAAGGTACAGCATGGAGATGATTACCATGATTCCAGGTTTTCAGTGAACATTCCCATTTTTCCTCTGGGTCTTACCCACATGACTTTCCAAAAATGATTCCCTACCAATGCGCTCTGGTTGAGTTTGAGTTTACTCTAACCCTTAATGTCATGGAAGGAAATATTAGCTTAAATGCCAACATGGGATCTAACTCTCAGATGCTACATGAGAAGATGAGAGGCTCAGTGGGGCGGTGATGAACTGTACTCAGGCAGCTCCAGGATGCTTCCTACTGAGCAGAAGATGGCTCCTCTGCCATGCACCCTCAGCAGGAATATGGTGTGGGCTTTAGGCCATGTTCTCCGTGTCTCAAAGTCTGGGATGCCACAGTGCTTTTTGGACCCTCAGAGAACCAATCAGACCCAGCAGAAGGACTAATGGTCAGTTCTGTCATAGTCACCACATCTCACCCCTCCTAGACATCCCCTTAGCTTCAACACAGCTCTTCCAGTTTGAGATAGCCTGGAGCAAAAGCCTTTGAATAAATCTGTGGCAAGCAGCCATGTGCATTCTCCTGCTCTGAAACCTCTGAAACCTCCCATCATGTACCATCCAGTCTTCAATGCTGGGCTTGCCCTCAGGAAACCTCAAGATTTCATTGCACACAGCAGGCCTGATGGCAGGCTCAGATACTGCTGCCTTCAATGATAGCCTTCTTAGGGCTTGCTGCTTCTCTGTGAATGATCTGCTTCTGTGAGTATCCAGATGTCTTCTCTAGTTCGACTTGCCTCCAGAGCCATCTGTCCCCAAGCTTCCTCCCCATTGTGATGTCTTATGTGTTTGAGTTTGCAGTGTCCTGTTCTACTGGATTATTCCACTGTGGCATCAAGAAATCAGTTGGCTTGGATGATAGGTCCCCTCCAGCCCCTTTACTTAACTTCTTTTCAATGAGTAACATGCCAGGAATGGACATTAATACTTACAAATCCTTGAACTTCCAGTTCCAATGCCAACCTTCAACCCCATGGGAAGGCCCCGCCACTCCCCACTCCAACCAGATGCCCTGCCTGGGTACCATAGGAACCAACATGCTTCCTCATGGTGTTTCAGTGGGGATTGATTTCACATCACACCTTATGATGGGTCTTGGACCCTAGGATCCTCAGATGGTATCTCAAGGACAGATGTGTTTTTTGCAGGAGTTTCCTCCAGGATAAGTCTCTTCCACAGCAGATATCATTTTCTTATGATGGCCCCAGTGGAGGTAGAGTAACTTCCTGGAGACATGGTGTCACCTCTCCTTAAAATTCAGCCAAGCATGGAGGCCCAAGGGGTCCTGAGGCCTTCACTGTGCTGGGGACTAGCATGCCTTTAGTCTTTTCAGACCCAGATCTGCAGGAGGTCATACCTGAGTTGGATCTGCCCTCTATCCTCCATCTGAGAAGCCCAGTCAGACATTGAAATGATTTCCATGAGGGGAAATCCCAGGACATAAACAGCCATGGGGTCCTAGACCTGGGTTTTTGCACAGGAACTGATAGGCAAACCATCCCCCTAGAATGCACTAGCTCTGCTTTGCTTGTGTCTGGGGTCATTTGAGACTCTGGACATCATTCTGGGCATGGGTGTAACCATGCCAAGCCTCACTGGCCTCTCTCAGACCACAAGCTTCTCTTAAGCAAGAGCAAAGTATTAATGAAACACACACAAGATTAATTTTAAAAGGAGGAATTTTTACTGAGTTCAGTGTTGGATAGAACTAATAAAGAACAATGAAACTCAGGGCTTTTTTTCTAGTAAGTGCTCTTCAGCACTGTAGCTACATACACATCTACCTCCTTCACCATCTTCTCTATTAAGCGTGTTTCCTTCTCTCATACTCACCCCCAGCCTGCTCACTTCCCTCTTTTCCCTTAGGCGCTGCATACTCAATAATATTTTGGGGAGATGGCTCTATAAAGCCCCAGTGTCCAAGCTGAGCATCCTCCTGATTTGGGAGGAAGAGTTAGGTCTAACCTGGAAATTCTCTGTGGGTTTCTTCTCCTCTGTGACTTTTTTTTTTTTTGTTCTGATATGCTCTTTTTTTTTTGGCCTATGCTCTTGTTTCTCTTCTCTTATGTAGAATTTTCAGATGAACTTTATTAATGTGTGAATGGAACAGATACTAAAAGTTATCTAAGATTTTGGTTTTGTTTTTTGAAATTTCATGAATATTTCCCTTTCTTCCTCCTCCTCTTACAAAATGTTGTATGTAACTTTCACTAAATTCAGTATAAAACCACTTGCTGGGTCTGAGAGATCAGAAAAATAAAATATATTTTTTCATATAAAATTAAAAAGAATACTTTAAGGCTCAATCCAAAAATTACTTCCATGAGACGCTTCCTGATCTCCCAGGGGAGACCAAATGTCATTTTCCTTGAAACTTGCTACCAACATCTAACAATTTTTTCTTTTTCTTGTAACATAGTTTTTTATGTTTTCTCTTTCCTTCCAGTGTCCAAGCTGAGCATCCTCCTGATTTGGGAGGAAGAGTTAGGTCTAACCTGGAAATTCTCTGTGGGTTTCTTCTCCTCTGTGACTTTTTTTTTTTTTGTTCTGATATGCTCTTTTTTTTTTGGCCTATGCTCTTGTTTCTCTTCTCTTATGTAGAATTTTCAGATGAACTTTATTAATGTGTGAATGGAACAGATACTAAAAGTTATCTAAGATTTTGGTTTTGTTTTTTGAAATTTCATGAATATTTCCCTTTCTTCCTCCTCCTCTTACAAAATGTTGTATGTAACTTTCACTAAATTCAGTATAAAACCACTTGCTGGGTCTGAGAGATCAGAAAAATAAAATATATTTTTTCATATAAAATTAAAAAGAATACTTTAAGGCTCAATCCAAAAATTACTTCCATGAGACGCTTCCTGATCTCCCAGGGGAGACCAAATGTCATTTTCCTTGAAACTTGCTACCAACATCTAACAATTTTTTCTTTTTCTTGTAACATAGTTTTTTATGTTTTCTCTTTCCTGTAGATTAAAACTATGTAAGAGCTGGATCTGACTCTGATTCAGCTTTGGATGCTCCACAGTGTTTTGCATATAGATGTTCATTGAATGTTGGGCAGATGCATGATTTTTTTCTCTAACTATTTCAAATTATCCCTAACATGGGGGATGATGGAGGGAGGAATTAAAAGAAGCCTCATCAATTGAAATACTACACTTAATTTATGAAATTAGGAGAAGAAATAAGAGTCAGAGGAGGATACAACTTGAGCTATAAATAGCTTTAAGGAAACTAAGCAACATATGACAAGCATTTGTGTGAGCTTACAAGGTTCAGTTCAGTTCAGTTCAGTCAGTCAGTCGTGTCTGATTCTTTGCTACCCCATGGACTGCAGCACACCAGGCCTCCCTGTCCATCACCAACTCCCAGAGTTTACTCAAACTCATGTCCATTGAGTTGGTGATGCCATCCAACCATCTCATCCTCTGTTGTCCCCTTCTCCTCCTGCCCTCAATCTTTCCCAGCATCAGGGTCTTTTCAAGTGAGTCAGTTTCTCTCATCAGGTGGCCAAAGTACCAGAGTTTCAGCTTCAGCATCAGTCCTTCCAATGAATATTCAGGACTGATTTCCTTTAGGATGGACTGGTTGGATCTCCTTGCAGTCCAAGGGACTTGAGTCTTCTCCAACACCACAGTTCAAAAGCATTAATTCTTTGGCGCTCAGCTTTCTTTGTAGTCCAACTCTCACATCCTTACAAGCTTACAAGGTGCTGAGGGGGAAATGTTAGAGTTTCTAAGGATGGGAAAGTCTATAAAGTTTGCTTTTCAGCAGTGTAGTCAGGCAGTATCAGGGCTTACTATGTCTTTTTCTGTGCAGGCTGATGTAACAAAATCATAGACTTAAACATTTCTCCCAGCTATGGAGGATGGAAGTTCAAATTCAAGGCTTCAGGAGATTTGGTATCTGGTTGGAGCCTATTTCCTGGCTCATAGATGGCTGTCTTTTTGCTATTTCCTTAGCTGGTAGAAAGGGGAGTCGAGCTCTTTGAGGTCTTTTAAATAAGGCGCTAGTCCCATTCACGAGTCTTCCCAGGTGGGACAAGTGGTAAATAACCTCCTGCCAATGCAGAAGATGGAAGAGACACAAGTTGATCCCTCGGTCAGGAAAATCCCGTGAAGGAGGAAATGGCAACACACTCCACTATTGCTGGGAGAAATATCAACAACCTCAGATATACACATGATAGCACTCTAATGGTAGAAAGTGAAGAGGAACTAAAGAGCCTCTGTATGAGGGTGAAAGAGTAGAGTGAAAAAGCTAGCTTCAGATTCAACGTTCAAAAAACAAAGATCATGTGGTCCCATCACTTCATGGCAAATAGATGGGGAAACAGTGGCAGATTTTATTTTCTTGGGCTCCAAAATCACTGTGGATAGTAACTGCAGGCACTAAATTAAAAGAGGCTTGCTCTTTGGAAGAAATGCTATGACAAACCTAGACAACAGATGAAAAGCAGAGCCATCATTTTGCTGACAAAATTTCATATAATCAAAGCTATGGTATTTCCAGAAGTCATGTACAGATGTGAGAGCTGGACCATAAAGAAGGCTGAGCTCTGAAGAATTGGTGCTTTTGAACTGTGGTGCTGGAGAAGACTCTTGAGAGTCCCTTGGACTGCAAGGAGATCAAACCAGTCAATCATAAAGGAAATCAACCCTGATAGTCATTGGAAGGATTGATGCTGAAGCTGAAGGTCCAATTCCTTGGCCACCTGATGCAAAGAATTGATTCACTGGAAAAGACCCTGATGTTGGGAAAGATTGAGGGCAAGAGGAGAAGGGGGTGACAGAGGATGAGGTGGTTGGATGGCATCACTGACTCAGCTATGAGTTGGAGCAAACTCAGGGAGATAGTGAAGGACAGGGAAGCCTGACATGCGGCAGCCCATGGGATCACAGAGTTGGACACGACTTAGCAACTGAAAAATGAGAGTAGTCCCATTCATGAGGGCTCTACCCTCATGAGATCGCCTCCCAAAGCCCCCACCTCCTAATACAATCACATTGGGGTTAGTGTTTTTTAGCATGTGAGTTTGGGGGGACAAACATGTAGTCTGTAACACTGGTTCTGCACAAACTCAGAAAGCACCTCCCACATCAGAGCAAGTGCAAAGCGATGCTGATGACAACCCTATACTGCCAGCGTTGTCTCTTGAAGCTGTGGAAACTGGGGTTTTAATAAAAATCTTCCTCACAGTGCCCCTCAGGAAAATTTGGATATTGACATTTGATCAGATCCAGTGGATCTGGAGAAAGCAATGGCACCCCACCCCAGTACTCTTGCCTGGAAAATCCCATGGATGGAGGAGCCTGGTAGGCTGCAGTCCATGGGGTCGCGAAGAGTCAGACACAACTGAGCGACTTCACTTTGACTTTTCACTTTCATGCATTGGAGAAGGAAATGGCAACCCACTCCAATATTCTTGCCTAGAGAATCCCAGGGATGGGGGAGCCTGGTGGGCTGCCGTTTATAGGGTCACACAGAGTCGGACACGACTGAAGCGACTTGGCGGCAGCAGCAGCAGCAGCAGTAGTGCTATTAAAAAAAATGATTCATTTGTGACCTCCCCAAGTTATTAAAAAATGATTCATTTGTGACCTCCCTTTCATATTCAAAGCAGTGTGTTTCAATCAGTCTCTGCTTAGTTAGATGAGGGCTTGGAAATACAGAGGCACATGGAGAAGAGAAAAGAGCCTTTGTATGTTTCAGAAAATATTCTGCATACAGGCCTATGTTCTAACATTTTACAGCCGTCCTCTTTTTCTGAGTTGCTATCTTGACACTTTATTTCTACTTCCTTTCAAGAGTGAATCTTCAGAAAACTTCATTTAAAATTGTTTTTCTATTCAATTTGCTTAGGTGTCATGATGAAAACACTCTGGAAGTCATAGACCAATGGGGGCAATAAGCATGTGCTTTTAAGCAATGTTGTGCCCAAGATTCTTAGCTTCTAAATGCAATGACATTGAAGAACCTGCCCACCACTGCTGCCACCCTGGCCTTGCTGCCACAGGCACCAGATACCACCCCAGCTTGTCCACCAGGAATTATGTCACTCTCCTGAGGTTAATTGCTCTGTCTGTTCACAGGTGTGCTCACTTTAAATGCATCCAACTTATTAAAATTTAGACTTGCCAAATAGAAAAGCTGGCAGAGTGATTGGCTGCTAAAGAAGAGGTTCCTTTACTATGTCAATACTTAAAACAAGACGCGGCTTTTAATACATTTTAATGTTTGAAAGCATTATTTTTAGGGACTCTGGATTCCCTGGAAGTGCAGTATACCTGTATTCTCTTCATTTTCTAGCACAGACTTTGACACTTTCAGAAGCCAGCCAGAAGTAGGATAAACAGCTAATGGTCTGTGTCTTGGGTTTTGTGGCTTGTAAATCCAGAATAAGAGGCCAAAGAAGAAAATAACTATTCTAGCACTGATTTGTTGTGAATCAGTTTCAAACCTCAGAAAGGTCATCTTATTTTACTCACTGGGAAATCATATTAAACAACCTACTCCATGTCGAAACATTTGGATTTCTGAAAAGAAAGAAAATAAGGTTGGGATTGGTGGTGCATGGAGAAAATCAGATCATCTGAGAATATTGGAGATTTAATGGCCCTTAGCATTCTCTTAATCAGGCTAAATTATTCATATTGTAGATGCAGAAAGTAGAGTGGGCATCTTAGTTTTGTCTTCCAAGCATTTCTCTTTTCTCTTTCCAAGTTAACTTTAAAAGATGAATCCACATCCATTGAAGAGTTCCAAAGAAGGATTGAAATTGTTGGCTTCAGAGATGGAGGCCTTCAGAAGTGACTACTCTGAAGTTTCTTAGCTTAGGTCATACTCGGTACATGCAATTTTTCATGTTTAATGGGTACCAAGAAAAGGCAGCTTGCCATATGAATCGAAAGAAAGTCCCACATTTACTATTGGCATCAAACAAAGCAGGTTTTGGATTTATTATTTTTTTCTGGCCCATGATTGGGTAAAACAGAGAATGAAATTACAAATTATGGAGTATATCAGGCATTCGCAAGGAAACATTTATTTTTTATTTTTTATTTATTTTTTATTTTTTTGTATTTATTTTTTTACACGAGCTTTGAATTTAAACTAGTCTGTTTAGTGTCTAAACCTCACAGTTCTTCCTTCTATCTGTAGTTCAACCTAAAATATAAAAGATAAAGCATTCTTTGGGTTGAGATCTAGCCCTGTACTCTGTTTTATATTCTGATCTACAAGAATGTAGAATTTGCTGCAATGGCATGTTATAGAGACATGTTCTATCTTGAAAATATTTCTGTTAAAAATAGATATGGAGATTAGTGGTGGATAAATCTCATTAAGTTTGGAATCTGGGTTGATTTTATATAAGGGTTCCAGGAATTCTGGGGCTTAGTGACAGATTACACAAATATTTGGGGATTAAAGAGCTCATCGAATCCAGGGAGAAAATTCATATCCTTTAAGTGTGTCCCCCAAATATATATGTTTGTGTATATGTACGCACACATATGCATATATACTTAGGAAAGAATAATTAATAACCAAAGCTTTATGTTTTCAGAGACTTATATCTTTTTAACTTCTATTGGAGAAGAGAGCTCTATTCTAAACCATGCCTACTGGAAAAAACAGGCCAAATAGGACATACAATGTTTTCTCAGTGACCATATTAAGAACTGAGCTTTCTTGCAGGTATAAAAAGAGACAGCTTGGCTTGAGTTCAAATCCTGTCTCTCTCAGCTTAGTTGCTATGTGGCCTGTTCAAATTATTCGCCCTCTCAGAGCCTCTATTTCTCAAACCTGAAGGAAGAGGGTGTAACAGTGTGAGGATAGATTTCTGATTACCAAATAAAATGTTAAAACAATACTTTATTAAAAAATAATACTCAAGAAAGCATGAAGCTAAGAATCTTTCTTTACATTGACTGTATGAAAGATTTTTACAGTTTCTACCAAATGACAGTAGAGGTAAAGTATCAGGTAAATTATCTGCTGCAATGCAGGAGATATAGAAGACCTGGGTTTGATCCTTGGTGAGAAAATCTCCTGGAGAAGGAAATACCAACTCACTGTAGTACACTTGCCTGGAAAAGTCCATGGATAGAGGAGCCCGGTGGGCTACAGTCCACGGGGGCTGCAGACAGCTGGACGCGACTGAACACATACATACCTCCTTCATACCTCCAAGGGAGCACTGCTTCAGTATCCATTTACTACTTCCTTTTCAGTAATTGTTAATCAGTATAACACAGGGTGAGGCAGGGATTCTTCAAAGAGAGTCTTAGGCTTGTGGAGAAAAGAACTGGGCTTGAGATCTGACCTATGCATTATCTCTGACTTCGGAAAAATAATGTTCTCAAAAATAATGTTCTCAGACTTATAGTTTCTTATCTGTAAGATGATATGTTAGACCAAATGTTGATATCCCCCTAACATTTGTATGTTGAAGCTCTAACCCCCATGTGAGGTGTTTGGAGGTGGGGATTTGGGTAGGTGAGCTTAAATGAGGCAGTGAGGATGGGCTCTCCTGAATGGGATTAGTGGGATCACAAGAAGAGACTGGGGCTTGTTCTGTCTCCACCACCTAAGACAAGGTGACTGTCTGTAAACCAGGAAAAGGGGTCCAAGCGGAAACCAAATCAGCTGATACCTTATTCTTGGACTTTCCAGCCCCCAGAACCATGAGATATAAATGTACACGGTTTTAGTCACCCAGTCTGTGGCATTCTGTCCTAGCAGGCCAAGAAAGGCAGATGGGGATAAAAATACCAAACCATGTTATGGAGTCCTTAGATCACAAATGAAATATATATAATGTCTCTGCAAATTTTCAGTCCCTAAACAAATTATGTATATTGTGTTAGGAACTAGAGAGAAGTAAAAATGAACCAGGCACAGACCTTGACCTCAGAAAATTCAGTTTCCTAGCTGAGGTAAGACTTGCGTATAACTAATTATGATACAAAAGAGAAAGGCCCATGTTCATCATTCTTCATTCATTTAGCAAATGTATTCAGCACCTACTCTGTGCCAAGTGCTAGTCTAGATCTGGGGAAGTAATCTAGATCTGGGGAAGCAATAAACAAACAAACAAAAAATTTCCTGTTCTTACAGAGTTTCTATCTGAGCCATGGGAGCAGTCAGTGAACAAATATACACATATTTAATACTATATTCAGTGATAAGAAGTGCTTTGAAGACATGGAAAATAAGGCAATGGGTAAATAGCTGTGAGGGGGATTTGGCTATTTTGTACAATGTGATGAGAGAAGAGCTCGTCAAGTCATGTGACTGGAGGCTCAGTTTGATAAAGGACATTTGAACAGACACTTCCATGAAGTGAACAGGTGAGCTGGACAGATTTCTTGATGGAAATGTTCCAGGCAGTGGGAAAAGCAAGTGCAAAGGTATAGAGGCAGGAGTATTAGTCATAAAAGAACATTCTTCTAACAGGATCTGGGAATTCAGAGTTGATGAGATTATTTCTAGCTAAGATTTCATAATGATATAAGAACCTCAAGATCAGTTCAGGGAAAACAGAGGTCCAATTAAAGAAGAGGTTTGTATAAAAGCACCACATATTTACATAATATTTTATAATTTTCATTCATCTTTTCCTTAGATCATAACTCATAAATTTCTATCCATAGGTACATACTATAATTATTATCCAACCTTCAAAGATTCATAAGTGATCTTATTTCATTTTCCTATAAATGTAAGAAATAGACATGGTTATTAATCATCCCTTTCCCATTTCATATTATTATTATCATCATTTTCAGACACAGGATAAACTGTGGTTAAAAACCTGTGCTTTGGAGTTAGGCAGATACAAGTTCACATACCAAGTTCAACTGGTTACTAGATTTCTTACCTTGATGTTATTGCTTAGGCTTTTGTTTCTTTATTTGTAAAATGGAAATAATCATGTTCTAATGAGTCTATTGTGCGAATGATATTGTTGTGGGACTTTACACACACATACACACAGTATTTAGCACAATAGATGACATAAAGTAAATAATTCACAAATAGTTGTTTACAAATAAAATAGTGAGAGATGTCTTATTTTTACCCATTGTCCCTCATGGAAGTGGTATTGAAAAATTGCTCAGTGATGCTTTCTTTTCAACCCTCTCTTTACTGAAATATTCACAGACATTAGCTTACAAAGCAAAAAATTGCAGTCTAAAAGTCATACAATACAGAATGTTTCTAAAATGAATGGAAGCGAAAGTATGAGTGGGAGTAAGAAGAATAAGTATTTACAAGTCTTTACTGCATAAAAGGGCTTCCAAAGACATTAATCTATTTGCTCTTTGATAATCTGTACCCTGGATATTATTTATCTTCTCCATTTTACAGATTAAAAAAATATGACTCAGATAAGTTGAGTGATTTTGGCTAAAATCATACAGCTTGTAAACAGGGAAGACTGGAACTTATATTCAGGTATTCTGATTTCAAGTCCCTGCGGGTAGTTATTGGGACAACTGAAGCCCAAGAAATCCTTGCAAGACTGGAAAAACGTCCAAGTGATTAACTGGGTTGGTAGCATTATGGCCCTCCCTCCTATCTGTGGATTTTTGCTTTCTCACTGAGGATTATTGAAGAAAGTACTTAAGCCTCTTCACAAAGCACCAGAAACTCCTGGTTACAAGTCAACTAGTGAAATGCGTGTTTCCCTTCAAATGGATTTCGGAGGATCTAGAATTTAAGCAGCCTCACTGGGGAGCCAGATCCCTTTGTTGTTTGGGCCCGTTGGATCACTTTTTTGAGCTCCGCAAGGTCAGGGACTATGTCTTACCCTTATTTCCATTTCAGGGCCCAGCACAGAGTCTGGCACCCGGCAAGCACCCAGATGGGGCTTGAGCACCAGGCTGATAGGCACTGTGATGGTTGATATCAGTTAGAAGTACCAGTTCAGCTCTGCTTTTGACTGCAGTGAATAAAACAGACATCGGCTGTCATGAGAAAACACATCGCACAGTAATTTTTCAGGTTTTGCTTCTGAATCCGAGGCCCTGACCTGGACGACCAGACAACAGAACCCCTCACCTTCTCTACCATCCCTCGTTTCTCCTCTCTGGTCCCTTTTCAGAAAGCGCTTCCTTCATAGGAGCTGGAGCCAGAGCTGCAGATCTTATTTGCTTCACTAGAGAAAATAAGTTTAAAGCAAGGATATTAAATCTGCCTTCAGCTTTGGAGCTTGAATACCAGTGTTGACTTAGACTTCCCCATGGATAAGTTTGGCATCGGTCAGCAAACTGGTGACACGGTGGCATTAGTACCAATGTGGAAGGGAGCTGCACTGGGCTGAAATCTCTGCGCTGTCAGGTAACAAGGGCTGAATGTACTGACCAGCTCAGGTGTTGATCACTTTACACACATTATTTAGTCCTCAATGGAAAATACCCATTATTATTTTCCAGAGGATAAAGTTGGAGCAGAGAGGTGAAGTGACTTGCTCCAGGTCGCAGATAGTAAGTAGCAGGTCTGGGATGAAACAAAGCCATTGGACTTCACAGCCTGCACTCTTAACTACACGGCCTTGGGCAAGGGAATAACCTTCTCAGTGTCTCCATTTCCCCACTGGTAAAATGAACAGAGAAACAACGACCTCCGATGGTTAGGAAGAGTCATTGAGATCATACATCCAAAGCACCTAACACTTAGTAGGCACTTCAAAATGTCAGTTCCCTCTCTTCCCTCAAACAACCTGAGGTTGAAGAGTATCATTTCTTGAGCAACCCTTTAGAAACATAGAGCTAAAATTAATCCGAGCCACATCAGAGCCAACAACGATAAAGCTGATTTGTTCAGACTTATTATTTTGTTTCAAAAAGAGACCTGTCTTCAATTTCCTGGGCAAACCCACAGAGCCAACCCAAACTGAAAAGGCACACAGCCATTGCAAGCTCATTGTTGAAACATGACAGGCACTTCAGAAACCAGGAAATTCCTTCTTGAGATGACTTGCTTCTTAGCCAAAGCAGAGACGGTTAAACAATACAGCAGTGCAGCTGTGGCCTTCAGGGCGCACAGTGGGGCTTCATGCTCCCAGGGTGAATGGAAACACAGGGACACACTTGCCAGCTGGCACTGTCGCTCCAGGGACAAGATATGCATGGCCTCGCCTTCCAAGTTGAGAGCAATTGCTGGCAGGGCACTGTGAGCATGTCAATTTAAGGGAATCTTTTTTTTTAAAGGCCCATCACTGTTTTTCTTTCTTTAAATGGTAGCCACCAAAAAGTTATGCAAGCACTTCAGCTGTGGAATATTTAATCTGACATTTGGCGTGGCTCCCGTGTTGATTCAAGGAACGAAGTATGCAGTATATGCCTCTCAGTTGTTTCATTGCTCACTTAAGAAAAAAGATAAACCAGATACAACTTAATCTTCCTTCTCAGTTTTAACTGGGTCACTACCAGGATCCATCCTTGATTCCCAAATAATAGGAGACAATTATGAACCATTGTCCATGAGATGAATAGCTTATTTAATAAAATTAGTGGCTTTAATCCCCCCTCCCTTTTTTTTTTTTCCTGCTGAAAGTTTTAGGAGTCCCTCTAATTATGGTTTTCTCAAGGGTTTGGCAGTTCTTTCTTTTGGGTCTGGTGTTTTAGGGTTTCACATGCTCTCATGGAAACATTGCCAGAACTGTCCTCCTCTTCTCCTTGTCACTTGGTATTTAGCAGGGGAACAAGCCTCTTGCTGCTGTCTGCTGACCATTCACGTGGGACATGTGTCCTGGCTTCATGTGCTCGTCTGTCTGTGGATGTTTACTTACCCTGTTTTTCCTTCTTTAACTGATGCTTATATTTTCCTAAAAGAGGAGTCCCCTCTGGGTTCTCTTTGAATACGAGTCACATGATTTCCGATCCTTAGCATAAAGGGAACATTGCCACTCCTCAGAAATCACATGGATCCTTATCAGCCTAGCTGATGGGCAGTTCACACTTTGTACTGTGTAGAGGGAAGGAGACAGGACTGGCCAACATTCCTAAGGGAAGGAGAACCTTTCCAAGTGTTTCTCCACTGATGAGTTAGAACAGTTGCTTAACAGAAATAAGCATAATTCCTAAAGTCCCATCCTTCCTGCAGGTGGGCCAGTGGGCTAAACAGCACTAGGAAATGTAATGAAATGCAGTCCATTTCTTCTTTCTCTTCCACTTCCATGCTAAGGGTTATAACAAAGCTGATTTAAACACCAGGTCATTGTCACTCAGCTCCAAGTGATGACATAATTCTGTTTCAGAGAAATACTGAAATAGTGCTTATCCTGTTTAAAGAGATGGGTTAGGGAGGAAAGAGACTCCAAAAGGGAAACTGGAGACTGATAAATCTAGATGTTTCCTTAGTTCTAATTCGAGTTTCTGGTCTCATTCTCAATAAGAATATATCTTTGTTTCTAATGGAAAATCCAAAGAACACAAACCTGAGTGTCAAATGCTGTGTTGCGTTTGTTCAATGCCCTGTCTCCATATTATGGTTTGAGGGATTCAATTAGGTAAGGAAGAGTCTTCTCAAACTTCAAAGAACTTTAGCCAGCAGATGGAATGTGCTTGAGGGCAGGGAAATGCTAAAACAATAGGCCTTTTTAGCACATATAAAATAGTTATATATTCTGATTATCACTTTGTATTAAAAATCTACATAAAAATAGCTTTAACGGCAGCGTTTCAAAGACAGTGGGATAACAGACAATTTTAGCTTTCTGTTTAGAGTTCTCTCTGTCTTTCCCTCCCCTTCCTTCCTCCCTCCCTCCCTCCTTTAGTTTTTGACATGGAATATTTGTTATATAAAAGGAATATGACAATTAAAAATGCATTCTTTCTCCAAGGATCTAGTAATGTACCTTTACTGAGAGTATGCTACTGAGTCCTGAAATTAGGTCATTCTCTATGTCCTCTCTGTAATGAGATGGCCCAGGTCAGGAAACTGCTGTAGAAAGTTTCCAGCAGCCCTTTTACCAGAGGGCAAGATTCTCAAGCTCTTTGCTCACTTTTTTCAAGCTTCATCCGCATAAAAAGGAATTAATATCATATTTTTATAGTGGATCGATCATAACTAAAACGAAGCCAAGAATATTTCATAGAAATTGCCTCCCAGAGGTTTCTCAAAATGTGTTCCGTTGTGAAAATTCTTCAAGGAAGATGACAGGGCATTTCTCAGTAAATAATTGGCAAGCAGTGTAGAATGCTGCAAGTTCTGTCAGGTTTCTGAAAATGGAACTTACTGTGGATATTGAGTAACACATTAGGGTTTAGGATGGCAGAGCAGTGACACCTTATGTGTTGACCCTCACTGACTGGGGGCAGTTTCTGAAATGTTCTACCAAGAGGGAGTGGCAGGAACAGGCTCTTCTTTCTGATGCTCAGACATGATGAGAGCTATCTGCTATGAGTCTAAGGCAACAGTATTGGTGACACAATTTATTTTAAATTGTCAGACCAATTCTACAATGAGATGCTAGTGATTTGCATAGTGATCAAAGTGTTTCCCCACAACATTTAGTTGAACAATATCTAAGAATATCCTGGGGGCTCCTGAAACTATTCCTATCTTTCTGCCTGCTTGATTATTTTTGTTCACACTCAGGAGCTTTAGCAGACCCCTCATTTGTAATTGCACACCTGAGGCTCTTTGTGTTTCAGAGTCTGAGAACAGGAAGGAGGCTTGGGGACCTCTAATGTTACCCCCTTATTTTACAGATTAAAAAGCAGATGCCTGGAGAAGTAAAATGACTCCCTCAAGGTCACACCACTAGTTAAAGGCAAAGGTGGAACTAGATCCATATCACCTTTTTCATCAGACCATATCCACAGACTCTTGAAGAGATGTAATAATTCAAACAGATGATGCCCTTGCAGAGGGATGCACTGCAGAGCAGCCCCACTGTTCCTACATCGTTTTTTCTTTTTTTAAGATGTTGAGCATTGAAAGCTTTCGATTCATATTAGATCTTAAAAGAAAGTAAAAGGGGTGGAAACAAGAGGTTTGTAGATCAAGGATGCTGTTTTTAATAATTTACATGTTCAATTCTCCCAGCCCCACACCACTCTATCATGCAAAAGAAGCTTTAAAGCAAAGCGGTTATATGCAAACTCTGTTAAAGTATCTCTCGTTATCTTTTGCCACTGGGTTTCAGAAGATTTCTTATTTATAGATTGAAGTGTATTCAATATATGCAGCAGAAACCTTAGAGAAACGAACTAAAACTGAATTCCTATGGGAAAAAAACACTTTACTTCCTGCCATATTGCTGCAACAGAAATTTTATTGGCAAAGTAAGTCGCAATATTATTCCCAACAGAAGAATTCTGCATATGTGAAAAAGAACATAATTGCCTCATTAAAAATCAAAAGAGGAAAAGAAAAAAAGTGAGCAAATTGGGAAGTATGTTGCCATAACCACAGTTAAGCTCCATATGTATTAAATCTAATTTGTGAAAGGCCACGTTTATTAAACAGATAAAGAAAGTGGTGAATTGTCCCAGGTTATTATACCCTAAAAGGCTTAGGTCCATACAGGATTCATTAAGATAAAAAGAAAAGGAAAGATATACAGCGTATAATACTGAAAATACAAGTGCTCAGTAGAAGATAGAAGTAAAAGCAGTTTTAACGTTCCTTCCCTTCTAATCATCAAAACCAACTCAAAGACTACAGAGAGGGAAATATATAATAAACTTACACCAGCATTTAATCTTTGTAATAGTGTCAATCTGGTGCTCTAAAATTTCTAACAGAATAAAACCTGAATCCAAACAGAGAATGATTCAGTGAGTTACCATAGAACTGAGAAAATGATGGGGGAGTTTGAACTGTGACGAGTAAGAATAGATCATTCTGGAGAATTCTTCTAAACCCTCCTTAGTTTGAAAGGGCAAAGACTGAAAGAATTGGGAGGAACTATTGTAGTTGGAACCCATCTTTGTGCTGTGTTTTGAAATCGTAGATCCCTTAAAGAAAGCAAAGGATGTTTTCTCTGGGAATTTTTTGACTCAGAAGTGTATTAACAATGGTAATCTGGAGAAGTAGTGTCTAGAAGGTGAAATCATTGAGGAGACTTCACTTGGAACTATTCCTACTGCCACATATTAAGTGAATGGTAATATGTGAAGGGAAGATGCTGGTGATGAAGAAAAAAAAATACTCCCTTTCACCAAACAAAAAGGATATAGTAGTGGGAATTTCTTGATGTTGAATTTGATCCAGTATGACTGGTAACTAGTATCTACTGAATAAAACAGTCTTCTTCCAACTCAGTGGAACTAGAACTTGATGAACTAGTTTCAAACATATGTAGAAAAACCTTACAATCAAACATTTTATTTATTTATTTTTTTTTTGCTTTTATTTTATTTTTTTTTAATTTTTATTTTACTTAACAATACTATATTGGTTTTGCCATACACTGATATGAATCCATCACGGGTATACATGAGTTCCCAATCCTGAACCCCCCTCCCACCTCTCTCCCCATACCATCTCTCTGGGTCATCCCAGTGCACCAGCCCCAAGCATCCTGTATCCTGTATCGAACCTAGACTGGCGATTCGTTTCTTACATGATAATATACATGTAATTCTCCCAAATGCCATTCTCCCAAATCATCCCACCCTCTCCCTCTCCCACAGAGTCCAAAAGTCTGTTCTATACATATGTGTCTCTTTTGCTGTCTTGCATACAGGGTTATCATTACCATCTTTCTATTTTTTTTCCCCATTTACTAAATTTACTTTATTATTGAGATTTCTTATTTATTTTATTATTATTATTATTATTATTATTATTTTATTTTACTTTACAATACTGTGTTGGTTTTGCCATACATCAACATGTATATGCCATGGGTGTACACGTGTTCCCAATTCTGAACCCCCCTCCCCCCTCCCTCCCCATCCCATCCCCCTGGGTCATCCC
>SJYX01003033.1:337052-379848 GCA_006410675.1 Oreotragus oreotragus | reverse complement strand
CTGGGATTTCTTTGGAAGGAATGATGCTAAAGCTGGAACTCCAGTACTTTGGCCACCTCATGCGAAAAGTTGACTCATTGGAAAAGACTCTGATGCTGGGAGGGATTGGGGGCAGGAGGAGAAGGGGATGACCAAGGATGAGATGGCTGGATGGCATCACGGACTCGATGGACGTGAGTCTGAGTGAACTCCGGGAGATGGTGATGGATAGGGAGGCCTGGCGTGCTGCGATTCATGGGGTCGCTAAGAGTCGGACACGACTGAGCAACTGAACTGAACTGAACTGAACTGAACTGAATTTTAAAAAATATCTTCTTTCCTTTGCTCAGAAAAACAGTTCTCATTTGTGCTTTAGTTTACCTTCTTTGATTACGAGTGAGAGTGACTGTTTTCATGTCCCTTTTGTGGTGCACTTCCCTGGTGGTTTAGACAGTAAAGAATCTGCCTGCAGTACAGAAGACTTGTATTCAATCCCTGGGTTGGAAAGATCACCTCGAGAAGGGAGTGGCAACCCACTCCAGTGTTCTTGCCTGGAGAATTCCACAGATAGAGGAGCCTGATGGGCTATAGTCCATTGGGTCACAAAGAACCAGACACGACTGACTGCCTAACAGTAGTTGCATTCTTTGATTACTAGTGAGAGTGACTATTTTATTGTTCCTTCGTTATTCTTCTTTTGTGCGTTTATTTACAATTTTTGCCCCTTTATTTTATTAACATCTCTGCTTTGTAAGGGAAAAAATAACTCCATTGTGCATTAGATAAGCATGCTCTTTTGTTTTCTTTTTGTCTTTTACCAATCCTAACATTGTCATTTTGCATTTGCAGACATACATTGTTGTACGGCACTTTGCTTTCTTGTGCTGCATAGATATTGTGTCTTTTATAAATTGAGGGTTTGTGGAAACCCTACATTGATAGATGATGGTTAGAACTTTTTAGCAATGAAGTATTTTTTCATTAAGTAATGTACATTTTTAAGACAAAATGCTATTGCACACAATAGAATATAGCATACTGTAAACATAACATATTCATTGTGAAACCAAAACATTCCTGTGACGAATATAGCATACTGTAAACATAACATATTCATTGTGAAACCAAAAAATTCCTGTGACTTACTTTATTCTTATATTTGCTTTATTGCAGTAGTCTGGAACTGAACTTGCAATATCTCTGAGGTATGTCTTTACATAAAAATATATTTTTTATGTTGAGCAATTTATTACTTTTCCTTCCTTGGCTGTGCCTTGAATTGTGAGGCTTTAAAAAATTTCCCAGATGGAAAGAACATGCTATATCTTCCATCTGTTTATATTATCTTTGATTTTTTCACCAGCATCTTATAGTTTTCAGGATACAGTTCTTTTGCCACCTTAGGTAGGGTTATTCCTACATATTTTATTCTTTTTGATGAGACAGTGAATAGGATTTATTCTTAACTTCTCTTTTCTGATTTTATATTATTATTGTACAGAAATGTATCCAACTACTATGTATTAATTTTATATCCTGAAACTTTATCTAATTCATTGATGAGCTCTAGTAGTTTTCTCATAGTGTCTTTAGGATTTTCTGTGTATAGTTTCATGTTATCTACAAACAGTGACAATTTTACTTCTTTTCCAATTTGGGTTCCTTTTACTTCTTTTTCTTCTGATTGTTCTGTCTAGAACTTCCAAAATGAGGTTGAATAAAAATGGTGAAAGTGGACATCCTTGAAGTTATTCCTGATCTTAGAGTAAACACTTTCAGCTTTTCAGCACTGAGTATGATAATAGCTGTGGGTTTGTCATATATGACCTTTATTATATTGTGATATGTTCCCTATATACCCACTTTCTAAAGAGTTTTTATCATAAATGGATGATAAATTTTATCAAAGCATTTTCTGCATCTATTGAGATGATTATATGGTTTTTATTCTTCAGTTTGTTATCACACTGATTGATTTGAATAATTTGAAAATATTGAAAAATCCTTGCATACATGAGATATATTTCACTTAACGTCGTGTATGATACTTTTAAAAGTGCTGTTGAACTCAGTTTGCTAGCATTTGTTGAGGAGTTTTACATTTACATTCAGTAGTGATATTAGCCTGCAATTTTCTTTTTTTGTGATATATTTCATTTTGGTACCAGGGTGATGGTGGCCTGATAGAATGAGTTCAGATGTTTTCCTTCCTCTGAAATATTTGGAATGGTTTCAGAAGGATAGGAATTAAATATTTGGTAGAATTCACTGGTGAAGCCATCAGGTCTTGTTCTTTTGTTTGTTGGGAGTTTCAGATCACAAACTCAATTTCAGTACTTGTAATTGTCTGTTCATGTTTTCTAAAGGTAGGGAATCATCCCCACACAAATATGATATTTAAACCAGTAATTGTGAGAGGATGGGAGTAAAAATGTGCAGGATATTTGAAATGCATTTAAAATTAAGTGATAAGCAACTTAAAACAATTGTGCTTTTATTTAGATGGCAATATCAAAACCTTATGGTAACTATAACCACAAATTTATAATTGATATTCACAAAAAAGAAAATTGAATCTAAACATCACACTAAAAGATAGTCATTAAGTCACATGAGAAGGAAACAAAAGATAAAGGAAGAAAAAGACCTACAAAAATAAATCCAAAACAATTGAAGTGGCAATAAAGACACACATATATATATATATATATTAATAATTACCTTAAATGTAAACAGATTAAATGCTCCAAACAAAAGACATAGACTGGCTGAATGGATACAAAACAAGACCCATGTATATGCTATTTACAAGAGACCCACTTCAGATCTAGGGACACATGCAGACAAACTGATGGGATAAAAAAAGGTATTCTATACAAATGGATATCAAAAGAAACCCAGAATAGGAATACTCATATCAGACAAAATAGACTTTAAAATAAAGATAGGTACAAGAGACAGAGCTTCCCTGGTGGCTCAGAGGTTAAAGCGTCTGCCTGGAATGCAGGAGACCCGGGTTTGATCCCTGGGTCAGGAAGATCCCCTGGAGAAGGAAATGGCAACCCACTCCAGTACTCTTGCCTGGAGAATCCCATGGAGGGAGGAGCCTGGTGGGCTACAGTCCATGGGGTCACAAAGAGTCAGACACGACTGAGCGACTTCACTTTCACTTTCACAAGAGACAAAGGGGGACACTACATAATAATCAAAGGATCAATCCAAGAAGTATGACAATTTAAAATATATTCAACCTGAGAGTGCCTCAATATATAAGACACACGTTAACAGATGTAAGAGGAAAAATTGACAGTAACACAATAATACTGGGAGACTTTAACACCCCAGTTACATCAGTGGACAGAACATCTGGAGAGAAAATCGATAAGGAAATATAGACCTGATGACACATTAGATGGGATGTACTAATTGATGTATATAAAGCACTCCATCCAAAAGCAGCAGAATACGCAGTCTTTTCAAGTGCATATGAAACATTCTCCAGGATAGGTCTCATGGATAGGGTGACAAAGCAAGCCTCAGTAAGTTTAAGAAAACTGAAATCATATCAAGCATCTTTTCCAAGCACGATGCTGTGAGAGTAGAAATCAACTGAAAAACCGGAAAAAAACAAACACGTGGAGGCTAAACAATCTGCTACTAAACAACAAATGAATCACTGAAGAATTCAAAGAAAACATTTAAAAAATGCCTAGAGACAANCCAAGCCTTTTCAGATGTTCTGTACCGACCAGCCAGGCTCCCCCTGAAACGTCATCAGTTCTGGGTCTTGGTCTAGTACCAGGAGTAGCTGCTTGGGTCCGGAGGCCTGGCGTGCTGCGATTCATGGGGTCGCAAAGAGTCGGACACGACTTAGCGACTGAACTGAACTCTAGACACAGATGCACTGGGGATTCGTTCCTGAGGCCTGTTTCCTTCTTGTGGGTCGTCTGGGTATTGACTTATTCAATGTGTTAGTTCTCCTCAGCTGAAAAGTTAATGCCTTGGGGCAGCTTTCCTCGGTGGGATGATGAGTGGGAAGATGAGGCGCAGCTGGTACTCAGCTCAGTGCCCAGCACACCGCAGTTGCCTAATAAATGCTTATTGTTAGCATGACGGTGCGTGCAGACTGGACTCCTCCACTCCCACTGCCAGCCCCAAGCACCTGCTCACTGTCACAGAGGGCAATCACGGCCTCAGACCCACAACCTGAGTTCCTCTTAAGATACTCAGACTGCCCAAACTCTAGGCCAGATGCCTGCTGGACAGGCCAGAAAAGGCAGGCCTGAGCAGGGAACAGTATTGTGGGTAATGTCAGGGCCAGGGCAGGGCGAGGTGGTTGCCCAGGTGGCAATAAATCAGGCCCCCAAACAGTTGTACTTCTCAAACAAGCCTCAGAACTGCCTTAGTTGTTTTGGACATGTGTCTTGGGTGTCCAGAACACCCAGTTTCGAGTCCAAGGCCACAGAGATTTGTGCCTAAGTGGGGAGACTAGAGCCATGGGTTCCACACTCAGGTCCCAAGGCTATTACTTGCTGTCCAAGTGCCTCTGGGCAAGGGCCTTCACTTCCCTGAACCTGTCTCAGCTGCAGAGCCAGGCTTCCGCTTGAATACCACAGGAGAGGTTGTAAGAGGCTGTCACCAGGGTTCAGCACGGGGTCTGGCACACAGCAAGTGTTTGGTGTTCAGCGGCAGCAGCGTTCCTTTTCAGTCGCACCACCCTGGACGTGGTACCCATCTTTGCCTTGCCCCCAACCCCTGGTCATCAGTTAAGAGGCGTGGGGGCGAGCGGGTAGGTCTCTGAGACTGCTGAAGCCAAATCTGCGTCCTGAAGGTGCCATTCCCCCGCTTTACCTCCTGCAGGTCCTGCTCTCTCCCAGGCCCCTGTGGATGTGTGCAAGGGGCCTGCCCCTGGGCCCAGATGACGCTCATGTCAATGGCTTCGGTGATGGGAGTGACTGAACCAAAGTGGGTCTCGGTCTGGGGCCGCTTCCTGTGGGCGATGCTGCTGAGCATGGTGCTGGGCTCCCTGCTGGCCCTGCTGCTGCCGCTGGGGACGGTGGAAGAACACTGTCTGACTGTGCTCAAGGGCTTCTACCTGCTCAGGAGCAAGCTGGAGCGAACACAGCCCGCGGTCACCAAGTGCACCAGGCCGTCCACGGAGCTCAGTCTCACCTCCAGGGGTGCGGCGCTGCTGGCGGTCAAGACCAAGGCCTCCCCAGGTAAGACTGGCCATCTCTCCTCAACGATTGTTGATCCCACAGGTGTTCAGAGGGCCTGCTATGTCCTGTGTGCAGGGCACGTGGTCGCCCTGAGCTCCCAGCTAGACGAGGTGATAGGTGGCCACGGTAGGGGTGGTGCTGTGGAGCAGAGGGAGCCAAGGGAGCACGCCAGGAAGGCTCCCTGGAGGAGGGGGTGCCTGCGGAGACCTGGGAAGGTGAGAGGAGAGTGATCCAGGTGGAAAGGGTAGGAGGGCGCTGCACCCCTGGACTAAAAGCCACCCAGTAGGTGTGGCTGGCACTGAAGGTGGGAGGGCGGCAGAAAAGGGCCAGGTTTAACAGAGGATCCGGTTGAAAACCATTAGGTCAGAAGGTCCAGAGATGAGGAGGCCCCCCAGCAGCTAGCAGCAGTGGGGAGCCCTTCACAGTCAGGGTCTAAAGGGGCGGGGTGGATGCAGGGAGAAGGGACTCGCACCTCCAGAAGTCACTCGAGTGGCTGCGAGCTGGAGCAGCTGTAGGGGAGGGCCTCCCGATGGGCGCTGCGGCCGTCCAGGAGCACAACCGCTCCGAGGGGGCCAGGGCACCCAGCTGATGCCCGCACAGTAGAGTGTGGCTCAGGGACTGAGTGGACAATGACCAGCCCAGGGCCCCACGGGGCTGCAGGGAACAAACCTGTCTGCACAGATGTGTAGCCTGGCTGGAGGGAGCCCTGAGGCTGTCTCTCACTTGGGGAGACAGCCCAAGTGACGGCCCCCCTGAACACTCTCTGCCTGCCCCCATCCTCCCTGACCCATGTCTCTGGCTCTTTTCTAGCAGGCAAGTTGGAGGCCAAAGCAGCTCTGAACCAGGCCCTGGAGATGAAACGGCAGGGCAAGCGGCAGAAGGCCCACAAGCTCTTCCTGCACGCCCTCAAGATGGACCCGGGCTTTGTGGACGCACTCAACGAGCTCGGCATCTTCTCGGAGGAGGACAAGGACATCATCCAGGCAGACTACCTGTACACCCGCGCGCTGACCATCGCGCCCCACCATGAGAAGGCGCTGGTCAACCGCGACCGCACGCTGCCGCTGGTGGAGGAGATCGACCAGCGCTTCTTCAGCATCATCGACAGCAAAGTGAAGAAGGTCATGTCCATCCCCAAGGGCAACTCCGCGCTGCGCCGGGTGATGGAGGAGACCTACTACCACCACATCTACCACACGGTGGCCATCGAGGGCAACACGCTCACGCTCTCGGAGATCAGGCACATCCTGGAGACGCGCTACGCGGTGCCGGGGAAGAGCCTGGAGGAGCAGAACGAGGTCGTCGGCATGCACGCGGCCATGACCTATGTGAACACGACGCTGTTGTCCCGCGTGGGCTCCGTCAGCGTCGGCGACGTGCTGGAGATCCACCGGCGGGTGCTGGGCTACGTGGACCCCGTGGAGGCCGGCCGCTTCCGCGCCACGCAGGTCCTGGTGGGCCACCACATCCCGCCCCACCCGCAGGAGGTGGAGAAGCAGATGCAGGAGTTCGTGCAGTGGCTCAACTCGGAGGACGCCATGAACCTGCACCCGGTGGAGTTTGCGGCCCTGGCCCACTACAAGCTCGTCTACATCCACCCCTTCATCGACGGCAACGGCAGGACCTCGCGCCTGCTCATGAACCTCATCCTCATGCAGGCGGGCTACCCGCCCATCACCATCCGCAAGGAGCAGCGGTCCGAGTACTACCACGTGCTGGAGGTCGCCAATGAGGGCGACGTGAGGCCCTTCATCCGCTTCATCGCCAAGTGCACGGAGACCACCCTGGACACCCTGCTCTTTGCCACCACAGAGTACCCGGTGGCACTGCCAGAGGCCAGACCCAACCACTCTGGGTTCAAGGAGACGCTGCCAGTGAAGCCCTAACATTATAAATCCCTCCTTGGTGGCAAGGGATGTCCCAGCGGAGGAAAAAAAAACTCCACATTTCTAGAAACCTAGTCATCTCCCAGAGCACAAGGAGATGGGTAAGAAACTGAAAACATTCTTTACCTCCAAATGTCTCTTTAAAGAAGAAAACTAAATTATTAAGCCTTGTCCCCAAGATAACTTATACCTGAGCCAAGTTATTTATTTTCCTTTGCGCTGGCACACGTGTGCTGTCTGCTGGTGGCCCTGACCCCTGGGGTGGTCCCCGCTGCTTCGGGGGCATCCATGCTCGTGTGACCAGAACCCAGGTTCTGGAGCAAAATTTGCACTCAGGTGAGGAGTGTGGGCTGAGGCCTGGAGGAGTAACTCCTCCCAGCACTTTCTGGAACCGGCTGAGAGGGTCTGTGCCTCCCTGGGATGGTCGCAGTTGAGAAAAGACTGAAAGCTTGCTTTCTTACAGGCATTGGCTCCCCTACAGAGAGCTTAGTGCTGTGACTGATCTTATTGGGAGAGCAGACTTCTGAGAGAGGAAGCGAGCGTTCACCACGTCTCTAGTTAGACACCTTGCTTAGTCCAGGGAACATGCTTTGAGCCACAGCTTCCAAACTCTGGTACCAGAGGTGGCTGTTTTTCTAATTAAGAAGAGGGGTGTGGCTAGCCTGGTTGCTATTGATGTTTCTCGTATTTGCAGGAATTCAGACCAGATGTTTTATTTAGTCTAAAGGTTCTCTGGGTTTGTCACCCAACAGTTAAATCCTGCTGCAAATCAAGTGTTAGGACCCACCGAAGACAGATGCCAAGTCAGTGCCAGATAAGTGTCTGTGACGAGTTAGGACGCCGCTCTGTAGGAACCAAGAAACACCCTCGACCGCAGCCAGGATGCGTCCCTCTCGTCCACTTACCTGCCCCACAGCCCCTGTCCCCTCAGGGGAAGCAGCATAGATTGCCTTGGCATGGCCTTATTTTTCTAGCAACTTGTAAAAAGATGAAATGTTACATGTAACACACCCACACTGTCGTTATGGAGGCAGAGTCTTTTCAGTCATTACTTGGCACAGATGCCAACACAACTGCTGCTGTTGAGCCCTCAGGTTGGACACCATCAAGCCCGTTTTCTGGGGACCGAGCCGGTGATGTCCGACCCTGGACTGTCAGTGTCTGAACGAGGGTGAATGCCCACCGAGGGTTGTGTGAGGAGACAGTTCAGATCCTGACGGTAATGAGGACCCTCTTCTGATAACAAGCAGAGCAGTTTTCTAAAAGATAAGTGAAAAGATGTATGAAATGGCCCCAAATGAGTTATTCAAACCTTGATAAAAGATATTTTTCTATTTGTATGCCATAAGGTATTTCTTAAACCTTAACTCTTCTACCGTTTTGCTTTTTGTAAGCACACCAAGGAAGCGTGACTGAAGGGCTTGCTTTGTACTAGAGGGAGAAATCTGCACGTTAGCTATATTTGAAGGGTATCAGTTTAAGAAATTACTAATAAAATATTTTGTTACATAAATGCCTAAGACTTTGCTACCTTTCTCAAGAGATGTTCCCCTCTGTCGTAGGGATGAAGGAGGGACTCTTTCAGAACTTTAGCCCTGTATTGTTGAGAGAGAAAAAAAAAAATGACCCAAGATGGTAATGTCACAAGAAAGAGACACAAAACTGGCTGGTTATGCTAACAGGGCCGAACCACTGACCTTGCACTAAGACTGAAATAACTCAAATGGTCTTTCATCTATCTGTTCACCATCCGTTCCCCCTCCACCCCACCCCACCCCCGAAATCAGGGACAACACAAACCCACTCCTATGTTCCTGAACATCTTTCTGGAACAGTCGACACCCTGCAACCCATTAGGGTCCTGCTCAAGTCTGAAAGGCCCACCTCTAACGAGCTCTGTACGCCTGAGAGGACAAAGTGAGGTCAGAGGACTGGAACAGCAGAACACCACCATTCCCTAGTGCCCCGCGACCTGGATTGAGAGCAGAGGTTCACGGCCCCTTGGTCCCACCTAACCCGCAGCCTCACCCACAGAACAGGCCTCTGCAGGGAGTGAACGGCCAGCCACCCCCAGAGAACACAGGCTCTTCCGACAGCTTTAAAGCTGCCGCCTGAATTCAAAAACACCTAACAAGCGTTCTATGCAAAGGATGAGGTACAGAGAACCTACAGATTAAAAGGGTTATTACAAAACAACAGGAAATTGGCAGTTTGTCTGGATGGCTGACGTTAACACTACTCATGTTTCTAGAAATAACGATAAAACCATGGTCTTTTAAGTCCGTAAAGACAGGTGCTCCAATAGTAGGGGCGCTGTGATGTCTGGGGTTTCCGTGTAGGACCCAGAGGGTACAGGAGAGAGGTGGAGACGAAGACGGGCTGAGCAAGGCTGGAGGCAGGCATGTGGGGTTTAGTTTAGTATTCTGTCTACTTACCTGTTTCAAATGGCCCATTAAAAATGTTACGCTAAAAAGTACAATAAAGCCTGACTGATGCATAAAACCTTTAAAAAACAGATAAATGAGCCGATTTTTCATCACAAAGGAAAGAATTCCAATATTTTCCCCCAGAGTGCCTTTATAAAGTCAGTTTTCCTACTGAACTGGCAACATCACTTTCAAAGGAATAAATGGTGGATAACAGATGAGGGGCAGAAAAGCTGTAAGCGCCCAACTGCTGTAAACTGGAGGTCTCACAGCTGAAATGGTTAAAGCGAAACAGCCAGAGCTGACTTACAAAAGGTCTATTTACACATTTATCAGGTAAAGCAAGCTACACCCATTTCAAAATACATATTTGAACACACATCTGAGTAGCTTTCTGCAATAAGTTTTTAAGAGAACTTCAGTTTAATAAACAAAGCTAAATGGAGAGAATTTAAATTTGCACTTGACATGGTATTTAAACAAAACCAAAGGCCTGAAACTCAGTATTTAGACAAAGAACACAGTTCACTAGTCACTAAGCAAAGAAAATGGTCCATAGCAGATGGCGCACAAAGTTCCTACACAAAACGAATGTCACAAATATTTTGCTTTGAGGAAACAAAACAATGGGTTGACAAGTCATTTACAAATACATAATATAAAAACGCACAGCCCCCGTGAACAAAACTCCATCAGATGTTTTTTAAGTGACGTCCCCTCCCCACCCCTTTACTAAAATAGGCCATTCTGGTGAATTACTAGCATCTGCCATTTTGTCTTTTAAAAATTAAAAGAGTGACGGGCACATGTGCTGTGCAGGGTGTACTGAAGTGTCTTATAAAAAGGGACCAGAGTTGGCCAAAAATACTTGGACAAGTGGGTCTCAGAACAGTGTGTTCGCGTTTCACTTCTGTTTCTCAGCTCTTTCAAGACACAAAAGCATCTCAGAAAACTACACCCTGCACCCAGCCTGTGGAGTGGTGGTTTTCGTCCTCTTGCCCTCAATATGAGGGAGCACTCACAACCTCTTTCCCTGGACACCCTTTTCCAGTCCTGCCTAAACCAGAGGAAGCGTGTGGCCCGCACCTGGCCCCGCATGGCCAGGGCCCTGCTGGGCACCAGGCGTCTTCCTGGCCAGCGTGAAGTAAGGCATCTCCCTGCTCGCACGGTCCCACTCACTTTCTCAGGAGCAACTTGGCGAAGTCAGCATTGGACATCTTGGGCGCCTCAGTGGTGGCCGGGGTGGCGCCTGCCAGCGGGACGGCAGGCCCGTTCTCAGCCTGGGCGGTGGCGGCGCTGGGGCGCTGCAGGGCGCGAGGCAGCAGAGAGAGCTGGGTCCTCCCCTTCCCCCGCCTGGAAGAGCAAACACTGCATGGACCTCCCAACGCAACAGCTGGCGGCGTGAGCCAGGCCCGTCCTGGACCACCCCGACACACACGGGGAAAAGCAGCACACGAGGCTGAGACGGGCCCTGAGCTCCCCAACTCTGGCTACAGGGGACCGTGGCTTTACCAAACTCCGCCTTTTCCACAACTTTTTGGCCAGGGCCACGCCTGTGCAACACCGTCACATGTAGGGTGGACGGAAAGGCTGTGACTATACAGACCTCACCAGACAATCTTGCAACCTCGCTGCCTCAGGCCCATGGCTGAGGACACAGCTCTGCTGGGGTTACAGTTGGTGAACACCCGGCTGTCAGGTTTGGGACCCAAACATGTGGATCCACCTGCCAAAGGGGACTTCAGAGTGACCACCGTCTTTAAAAAAATCTTTAAAACTTAAATAAACCACTGGTGTAAACCAGAGCAGATGAGAGAGGGCCCACTTCTGGGCTGGCCCTTGGGGTGGACTTGCTGGGGAACCCCTGCCCCAGGATGGAGCAGGCAGGCCTGACCCTCCGCCTACCTAACTCACTGCCCTAGAGGGTAACAGGGTCACCGTGGTGCCACAAGGCCGCACCAGCGCGCACGACACTTACGCCCCGTAGACCTGCCGCGGCAGCAGGGCACTGCCCGGGGCCCTCCTCGCCTCCGGCTTCTCCGGAACCTTCCTCTGCGGCGGGTTGCTGATGGCCACTTTGATGACGTTCTCCCTGATGGTCATGCCGTCCATCTTCAGGACGGCCTGCGACGCCTGTGATTCGTTCTCGTACTCCACATAGGCCAGGCCCTGAGGGTGTGTGAGGCCGGGCCAGGTCAGCACTGCAAGCCAGGACGCAGCTCCCCACTCAGGGCCCCGGGCTGGTTCAGAGAGCCCCTCCCTTGGCCTATAGGTTCCTTCCCTGCCCTAGTCTCCCCTATTTCTGCGACTGACTGTAACTTCAGGCAACTCGTCAAGTTCTATGCACCACGTGCCAGAGATGGACCAGCATAAACCCAGCAATGCCCATATATTCGTCAGCTCTCAGTTAACCTGGACAAACGTGAAGGGGCCTCTCTCAAACCAAACTCTTCTTGAACAACTACTCAAAACATGGTCAAAGATTTCACAGGAAGTTGAGGTAAGGAGGACACCAGGGCAGGGATTCAGGGAGATGCCGGAGGCCTTGTGAAGAGGGGTCCGGGCGGGAGGGAGGAGACTGCAAAGGGGGGCACCGCACCCCAAGGCCCCACAGCCTGGGGCCACACTGGAGCCCCTGCTAATTCGTGGCAGCTTTTCCTGCAACGCCTTTTTCTTTTCAGTGTAGTTATCCACATACAAGTTAACCTGACTCCAAATGGAAAGAGCCTAGTGCACCTACCCTTCTGTTAACTTCTTTTCTGTTTCTTAGCAGATAAACCAGAAACCGCTATAGAACCAAGTAATCTGAACAGAGGCTCCCCTGGGCTCCAGGTTCAGACACCGACCTTGGGTTTCCCGGCCCGGTTGGTGACCAGCCGGATGTCCTTCACGGTGCCGTGGGCCTTGCAGATCTCCTCAAGTTCCTCTTTGGTGCAGGAGAAGGGCAGGCCCGACACGAACAGCTTGTGTTTCTCCAGGGCAGTGCTATACCTGAACACCTGCGGAGGAGGGAGAGGACTCACACCCCAGGCCCAGCCCAGCTCCCCACACCGCAGGGTCAGGCCTCATCCACAGGCTGGGCCAGAGCTGGCTCTGGGGGCGAAGAACTGCTCACTCGCCCTGGGCAGGTCCCTCACTTCTTGAAGCCTCCACTTCCTCCTCTAGAAAACAGCCAGAATAAAGGCTGTCATTCTCCGAGTCTGGGTGAGGATCCAAAGGTAACACACCAGACGCTGGGCGCAGGCCCGTCACTCCTAACCACCCCACGGTGAGGAGCTGTTACACGGCACCTACTGCTACCATCACTTGTCAACATCAGCAGCTCAGTGACCAGCCCCGAGTAGAGACCTCAGCAAACCAGCTCTGAACAGACCCAGTTAATTCAGGCATCTCACTCCAAACAAACATTCCACTTAGATTCTAAAGACAGGAGGCAAAGAGCATTTAGTCTGTCCCACTGCAACCTATGGAAAGGTGGGCTTACCCCCATACCAACCTTGAAGTCGGGGTTTTTGCTCTTGTCCACACAGGGGGAGACGAACATGGGCCGGCCCTCGACACTCTGCCGGTCCAGCTGGAGCGCCTGCAGGGCTGCCGCCTCCTCTCTGAACTCCACGTAGCAGTAGCCGCGAAAGTCGCCGCGGTTACTAAAGATGGGGCGCACCTCGACCACGTCCCCGCAGGCCTCAAAGAGCGGCCGGAGAGTGGCAGCCGGCTCCCCCAGCCCATAGGGCAGGTTGCTGACAAAGACGGTGACGCCGTCCTTGCTGCTGTCATGCAGCACCTTGGGCACGTCCCTCCGCCGGGTGCCCACCCGCACCTCCTTCAGCTCCAAGGGGGGCTCCGTGGCCGCGGGGGCGCTGCTCCCGTAAAGGTCGGCTTCGGAGCCTGGTTCCGCTTCCCCGGCAGGAGGAACGCTATTCTCCACCCTCCTGCGCTTGGAAGGCTGCTCTGCGGGTCGTCAGGGGAAAGGATGATTAGGTATCAGTCTCCTGGCACTGAGCTTAGCCAGGGCACCCCAAACAGGGAGACAGCTCTCCCCACCAGACGCCAGGACCCATGCGGACGCCAGGACCCATGCGGATGCCAGGGTGCATGCCCCCCACCCTCTGCCAGGTCTCTCCCGACCCTCCTAGCACATCCCACTCCTTGCCTGGCCCCAGTGACATCTGGGGGAGGGGACAACTCAGGTGCAAGTGACATCCTAAATGCTCATCGTCCATGCTCAACCATACAAGAGGTCAAGGTTGGAGGTCTCCACACTGTCCTGGCAAATCCCTAGGAACCCTCCCAGAAAGCCCAGGGCAGAGAGGGGGATGGAGCCCAGGGGCCACATGTAAACAAGCACCTCAGTGACCCGGAAGTGCATACTCCCCAGGCCAACTCAGAAGTGGTACAGAGCACTAGCTCCTCCCCACATTCATGACTGTCCCATGTCCTTCCACAGAGCTTAACAACAACACTCTACCCCCACCAACACTCCCCAGTGGCGCCCGGGGGACAGGACTGAAACCAACCAGCATGGGCTGCCTGCTGCCAGACCTTTCTGTCAGTTCCCCACTGCCCTCCAGATGGGGCCTACCCACTGCACTCTGCATTCTAGAGCACTGATGGGCAGGCTGCCTGCCTCACCGACCCTAGCACCCAGCCCCTACCTGGATCAGGCCCAAGGCTGCAGGGAACAGCAGGTCACGCTGTGCTCTGCGGGCCCCGGCCCCGCCTCTGGACACTTGTCACCCTCCCGATGCCTGGGTGCAGCGCCACTGCCTACGGCGGGGGGCGGGGGGGGCGCCTCACCGTCTCCGGCAGCCCACTGGCCCCAGTACTTTCCCCGGGGGCCCCAGCCCCCTCTCTGGACACTCACTCGCCCCCACTGATGCCCAGGTGCAGCGTCACTGCCCACAGGGGAGGCGCCTCACTGTCTCCGGCAGCCCACTGGCCCCAGTGCTTTCCCCAGCCTCCACCGTGACTCTTACCCACAGCTCCCTGAGCCCCCACGACACGTTACTGTGGTCACAGGTCCCCTGTGCCTCCCCCTGCTACACCAGGACCCCCAAAGAGAAGTGAGCTACCCACGATCACTTCTGAAGGCCCCAAGAAATGAATGTGACTCCATCACTTTTGACTCCAGCTGATAGCTCTGCACTAGGAAAATGCTGAGCCTCCTTTCGCATCTAGAGACCACTCTTTACCTTGAACAAGTCTGATGAAATAAATCTGACCCACACCTGCCCACACGTGAAATGGCAGGGGTGACAGAAACACAGTCAGGAAAATTCAACAACTCAAACCACCAAGTGGGAGTCAAGTGTCGGTGGGGGGTGAGGGTGGGGTACAGAATAGGCGCAAGGCAGGGCTGCAGCCAGGTGCCAGGGCCTGAAGGCACAGAAACGTCCACACCTGGTGAGGAGGGGAGGGAAAGTCCGCAGCGGGGGAGAAAGCAGGTGCTGCTTAGGAAGGGGACGGTGGTGCCCGGTGTGCCGGCAGGGGTGGCACCTGGTGCAGGCCTGGGAGCCGAGCAGGGGAGGGGGGCGCCACCAGGTGGAGGGGAGGCAGTGGCAGGGAGGGCGGTGGGCACTTTGCGCGGTACTCGCTCTGTGTCCTGCTCTGTGCCACCCCATGTAGCCTGCCAGGCTCCCTGTCCATGGGGTTCTCCAGGCAAGATACTGGAGTAGGTTGCTCCTTCCCCAGGGGATCTTCCCGACCCCGGGGACCAGCCCACGGCCCCCGCACTGACAGGGGGTCCTGTATCATCTGAGCCACCAGGGAAGCCCTCCGGGACCTTATCCTCAAACGGCTCCAGAATGAAGTGCTCTGTGCCGCGCGGCACCGTCTGGGGATCTAGGATGCTCCAGGTGGGAAAGTCCTGCCAGGCGCTACCTTCCTCGTCGTCGCCCCACTCCCTGCCATCGTCCTCGTCGGCTCTGTGCTTGTCCGCCCCTCTGGTCTTTTTCTTCTTCTTCAATGCTTTCTTCTCGGCCCGGGCCCTCTTCCGTTGCTCAACCTTTTCTTCCTCTTGCTGGGCAAGGGCTGCTTCCTTCTCTGCAGCCTGGAAGGTCGGGACACGACGTGTCACTGGATGTGGCTGTTACACGAAGTCCACTGACTTGTGACAGGAGAGGTGAGCACACCAGGAGGTCGGCCACCCCCAGGAGACCAGGAAGGGCGCGGGGCAGGGGCTAAGTTCCACCTTTTCGGGCCCTTAAGGAGCTGCATCTCAAGTCTATAGTATGTCTCCCAAGATGCCCAGGAATGACTCACCAGTAAAAAGAAAAACATCTATAAAAACAGGCCCTGACCCATCTGGGAGCACTCACGCTCCAACCACTAGGCTACGCCAGTCAGGCTCCTTTTTTATCTTCTTCATCTATTTCAGTAACCTTTAAGTACCCCGCTATCTAAAGGATTTACTATTGGGGTTAACATTTTAAGCCAATCTAAAAAAAAAAAAAAAAAGATAGTCTTAAACACTGATCTCATAGTTTAACACACTGAATAAAATACACTTCTTAGAGGATGACCCCAAAGGTTTTAACAAGGAATATTCATACCAAACACAGTCAAAATCACTATCAGAATTTTAAATCCACTATACTCCAATAAGAAATTAAAAAAAAAAAAGCTTTCAGAGGTTCAAAGACTTGAAACAAAGAGCATCGTTACCTTAATTCTCTGCTCATTAACTCGAGCTAGTCGCGTTTCAGTTTTCTGAACAGCTATATCCCAGTCTTCTAAAGTACCTGGAGGGAAAGGAGAGGCAAAGTTTCACTTCTCTGGATTTTGAAGGATATAAAAATATACAATTGTCTCAATTTCCCCACACCTCCAGGAGAGATCTCTTCCTTCAAACAGTAACAACTGGAGAATCGGTTATCCATTTTAAGATTTCATTTGTGTAGGTTTCAAGTTTCAGAACTCAAATAGTTCTTCCAGGTGTGTTTAGATCACTCCTTCTCTTTTAGAAAAGAGACTTGAAAACCAGACTAGATTCTATTACAAGCTCTCAGTGGCAAAGATTATTGAAAACATTCTAATGCAAAAGGTGCAAAACATTTGAATTTCATTTGTGTAGGTTTCAAGTTTCAGAACTCAAATAGTTCTTCCAGGTGTGTTTAGATCACTCCTTCTCTTTTAGAAAAGAGACTTGAAAACCAGACTAGATTCTATTACAAGCTCTCAGTGGCAAAGATTATTGAAAACATTCTAATGCAAAAGGTACAAAACATTTGTACTAAGATCAAAAGATTATTTTAAGAGCTCCTCAGATGATAACTGCTGAGGTGTTTTTCTTACTGATGCTGCTATTTAGGTGTCTATTTCCAGTTCTAAGGGACTCATAGTACCCAAAATCCAGACTAATGCCCGTGGAAACTGTATACGGAGGCTCTGAAATTCACCAGGGAGGCACACGTGATCAGAAAGCAGTCTCGCCATGGGCCTCACCGCGCTGTGCTGAAACACAGGCTCTGCTGATCCAAGGGAGCCCTTGGCAATGTCTAGAGACAGTTCTGCTCGTCAGGACTGGGGGCAGGAAGAGCATTCCTGGTACCCAGCGAGGAAGAGTGGGTCCAGGGAAGCTGCGGGTGACAGCAGCGCCCCGTCCGCCAAGAGGCCTGTGCTAGAGCCCCGTCACGGGTCCCTCTGCACGTGGAGAGTGAGAAGGGCAGCGGGACTCCCCTCTCACTGGTGAGCACCGTGTGATGGTCTCATCGCAGAGGCCCCTAGAGGGGGGAGCCGTGAACACNGCCAAGAGGCCTGTGCTAGAGCCCCGTCACGGGTCCCTCTGCACGTGGAGAGTGAGAAGGGCAGCGGGACTCCCCTCTCACTGGTGAGCACCGTGTGATGGTCTCATCGCAGAGGCCCCTAGAGGGGGGAGCCGTGAACACACGTGTCCTTACGCCTACAGCCCTGCGACCACACTGGCTCAGGAACAAGCCCCAAGCCCAAGGCAGTGCCGAGGCCCCCACCTTCCGTCCTCTCCATGGTGAGCAACACCTCACAGACGTGCTCCGGGTAGTCGCTGGTGCACTGGACGGCCCGGTGCAGAGCCTTCCTGCAGTGCTGCGTGTCGCCGTGGGCCCTGGGGTGGAAAACACAGAGTTGGGGCCACAGGGACCCAGCGGAAGACATGGGCGGGGGGCACCCTTGCACAGCTGACACCATGGCAGCAAAGCCTAGCGGCACCTTCAGCTCCGAGGAGACACCACGCTCTTCGTGCCAATGGTTTTAATGCTTCCTCCTTGTCCCAAAAAGCTCCCTGGTCAAAACCAAAGGCTTTCTTCTAAACCACTCTTCCCCTCAGAAGCCAGTGCTGGTGGAAGAGGCTCCTGCAGACAGCGGTCCACAGCCAGGCCTTCTGCTTTTGCGTGTGCCAGGTGTGTGGAAGGACCCAAGAGCTGGGGTGACATGGGAGAGTCCCCGGAGAGATTCTAGGATGTCATCCCCCTTGAGGGGAAAGCCACCAACACAGCGACTATCAGGTTTTGTGCCCAGGGTCACAAAAGTCTTCCCACACTGACATGCAATGAGATACTGCTCTACACAA
The DNA here is from genome assembly GCA_006410675.1 of Oreotragus oreotragus. NCBI lineage: Eukaryota > Metazoa > Chordata > Mammalia > Artiodactyla > Bovidae > Oreotragus > Oreotragus oreotragus. Next base: position 361,793 of record SJYX01003033.1, on the reverse strand, counting down.
TAGTTACAAAACAATACTCTGTTCACCCCAACCGTTATAAGACACTATATTCTCCTGTTTAAAAAATAAACATACATAAACATTGCAAATACACATTAGGACACTAAGGGAAAACTCAGGGCAACAGTTCTCAAAGAATGATCCATGGAAGCCTAAGGGTCTCCAAGACCCTTTCAGGAGGTCTGCCACGTCAAAACTACTTTCATTTACATACCGACATACTCATTGGGCCTTTTCGCTGCGCTGACATTTGGACTGAGGATGCCAGAGCTACAGTGGCCCTTGGCACAAATCAAGACAGCGCACGCCGATGACATTCTGGTAGACAAACGGAAAGCACACATGAAGCGCCTCTTCACGCCCAAGCACAGTGGCCGGAGCAAAGAAGACCAGGCTACTGTCTGAGCTGCAAGCGGGACTACTTCCTTTTTTTTCATGGAACACTATTTTCACTTGAGAGAACAGCTGAGTGACAAAAACTACAGTGACTCAGACGTGTGTATTTGGCAGACATTTTCAAAAATTAATGAAGTGAGGCTGTCACTTTCAGAAAAACCACTTAAGAGTTTCTGTTGACTGATAAAACTGGGGCTTTCAAGTGAAAATCAGAACTTGGAAAACCTGTATCTGCCACTGTGAGTTTGACAGCCTCCTACTTTAAAGACCCTTCTGTGAAGATCAGTGCAGATATGAACAAATGGGATAATGAGATGCATCAATATTTAGAAGAGCTGCAGAACTTGATGGGTCAGCATTTTCCATACACACAATGCATGTCATGGAATTCTGCATGGATAAAAAGGTCTGCTCAGTGCAAGACAGACCACTGGATGTTAATAGAACAGTCTCACAGTCTCCAATGAAAACGTCACCACAGAGAGGGTGACAGGAGAGAACCAGACAGGAGAATCCAGCTGTCTGCTACTGAGCCAGATTAGAGAAATTTGTAAAAAGTATAAAACCAGGCCACTTTCTCACTATGTTACTTTGGAGTCTGGAAAGCAGTCATTTCTTATAAACATACGTTATTTTTGTTAGATGTCTTCACAGTAACTTAAAATGAATAAAAGGTTTTTTGTTTTAATTTTTTAGTTTCATTTTCTAATATGGTAAATGTTAATAAATATACCTCATATAAACAAAAGCTCTTGAGGTGGTCCTGAGACCAAAACATTTGAGACCCACTGATCTAGTGAATACTCAACAAGCTTTAATTATGGTCATCTCTGGGGAAGGATTTTAAGAAACTTTCTATCTCACATTCTGTAACTGTTCTATTTTAACTTGAGCACATAGTATTTTTTTAAATCGGGGAGGCAAAATATTCAAAACAGAAAAAAAATATGTTTAGTGACCTGCAATACCCAAGACATCCCTACATGGATCACCTGCCTTCTCGTGGCAAAGGGCTTGGGTAACTCAGGGAAGCTACGAGCCATGACAGGTAGGACCATCCAAGACGGAGGGATCATAGCGGAGAATTCTGACAAAAAGCGATGCACTGGAGGAGGGAATGGCAAACCACCCCAGTATGCTTGCCATGAGAACCCCATGAACTGTATAAAAGGAAAAAAAAGGCATGACACGGAAAGATGAGCTCCCCAGGTCGGAAGGAGTCCAATACGCTACTGGGGAAGAGCAGAAGACAGCTGCTAACAGCTCCGTAAAGAATGAAGCGGCTGGGCCAAAGCGGAAACAATGCTCGGCTGTGGATGTGTCTGGTGATGAAAGTAAAACCTGATGCTCATGGGAACCGGGAATGCTAGGTCCATGCATCAAGGTAAACTGGACGTGGTCAAGCAGGAGATGGCGAGAGTAAACACCGACGTCTTAGCAATCAGTGAACTACAATGGAGAGAAATGGGCAAATTTAACTCAATGACCATTCTATCTACTACTGTGGGCAAGAATACATAGGAGAAATGGAGTAGCTCTCACAATCAAAAAGAAGACCCAGAAGATGTCCTAGAACTAACACCAAAAAAAGATGATCTATTCATCATATGGGATTAGAATGCAAAAAGTAGGAAGTCAAGAGATATCTGGAGTAATAGGCAAGTTTGGCCTTGAAGTACAAAATGAAGCAGGGCAAAGGCTAACAGATATCCACCAAGAAAACATATTGGTCAGAGCAAACATCCTTTCTCAGCAACACAAGAGATGACTTTACACATGGACATCACCAAATGGTCAGTACCAAAATGAGGCTGATTACATTCTTTGTAGCCAAAGATGTCAAAGCTGTATATAGTCAGCAAAGACAAATCCTAGAGCTGACTGTGACTCAGATCATCAGCTCCTCATTGAAAAACTCAGACTTAAACTAAAGAAAGCGGGGGAAGCCAGAAGGCCAGTAAGGCATGACTTAAATCAAATCCCCTATGACTCCCCTGAGCTTCCCTGGTAGCTCAGCTGGTAAAGAATCCACCTGTAATGCTGGATACCTGGGTTCGCCCCCTGGCTTGGAAAGATCCCCTGGGGGAGGGCATGGTAACCCACTCCAGTATTCCTGCCTGGAGCAGCCCCATGAACAGTGGCGCCTGGAGGGCTACAGTCCACGGGGGCCGCAAAGAGCTGGACACGACTGAGCAACTAAACAATAAGGCACAGATGAGCATGCAGTGGAGGTGATGAACAGACTCGAGGAGTCAGGTCTAGTAAACAGACTGCCTGAAGAACTACGGACAGAGGTCCATAACACTGTACAGAGGCAGCGAATAAAACCATCCCAAAGAAAAAGAAATGCAAGCAGGCAAAACGGTTGTCTGAGGAGGCTCTACAAGTAGCCGAGGAAAGAAGAGAAGTGAAAAGCAAGGGAGAAAGGGAAATGTACACCCCACTAAATGCAGAGCTTCAGGGAATAGCAAGGAGAGACAAGGCGGCCTTCTTGAAAGAACAATGCAAAGGAAAAGAGGAAAACAGAAAGGGTAAGAAGAGAGAGCTCTTCAAGAAAACTGGAAACATCAAAAGACCATTTCACCCAAAGATGGGCACAATAAAGGACAGAAATGGTAAAGGCCTAACAGAAGCAGAAGTGATGAAGAAGAGCTGGGAAGAATACACAGAAGAACTGTACAAAAAGGACCTTCATGACCCGGATAACCACAATGGCACAGCCTCTCACTCAGAGCCAGACATTCCGGAGTGTGAAGCAAAGCGGGCCTTGGGAAGCACTGCTGTCAATAGAGCCAGAGGAGGTGATGGAATTTCAGAAGAGCTATTCAGAATCCTGAGAGAGGACTCTACTGGCTGCACTCAATGAGTCAGCAAATCTGGAAGACCGAGCAGTGGCCTCAGGACTAGGAAAGGTCAACCCCCACCCCAATTCCCAACAGAGCAGTACGAAAGCATGTTCAAACCACAGGACAACTGCACTCACTTCCCATGCTAGTAAGGCTACACTCAGGGTCCTCCAAGCTAGGCTTCAGCATTATGTGAACTGAGGACCTTCAGATGTTCAAGCTGGGTTTAGAAAAGGCAGAGGAACCAGAGATCAAACTGTCAACACTGACTAGACCACAGAGAAGGCAAGGGAATTCCAGAAAAACATCTGCCTCTTGTTTCACTGACTATGCTAAAGCCTTTGACTTCTGGATCATAACAAACTATGGAAAACTCTTAAAAAGAGATGGGAATACCAAACCATCCTTACCTCTCTCCTGAGAAACCTGTATACAAGTCAAGCAGAAACAGCCAGAATTTAGAACCCTGTATGAACAACTGACTGGCTCAGGATCATGAAAGGAGTACCGGACAGTTGACCGTCACCCTGTTTATCTAACTTATCACAGAGCACATCATGAGAAACGCAAGGCAGGACTGAGTTACAAGCTGGAACCAAGATTGCTGGGAGAAATATCAACAACCTCAGATGCAGATGATACCATTCTAATGGCAGAAAGCCAAGAGGAAGAACTAAAGATCCTTTTGATAAGGGTGAAGAGGGAGAGTGAAAAGGCCGGCTTGAAACTCAATTATTAAAAAAACTAAGGTCATGGCAAACAGAGGGGGGAAAAGGGGAGCAGTGACAGATTCCTCTTCTTGGGCTCTAAAAAACCCACCGCAGATGGTGACTAGAGCCGTGAAATCAGAAGCAGCAGCTTCTTGGCAGGAAAGGTATGACAAACGTAGACAGTGTGTTACAAAGCAAACACATCACTTTGCCGACAAAATTAAAAACAGTCAAGACCATGGTCTTTTCATAGTCATGTATGGATGTAAGAGCTGGACAATAAAGACGACAGAGTACCGAAAAATTGATGCTTTTGAACTGTGGTGCTGGAGAAGACTCTTGAGAGACCCTTGGAAAGCAAAGAGATCAAACCAGTCAATCTTAAAGGATATCAACACTGAATTCTTTTTGGAAGGACTGATGCTGAAGCTGAAGCTCCAATACTTTTAGAGTACCTGATGCAAACAGCTGACTCACTGGAAAAGCCCCTGATGCTGGAAAAGACTGAAAGCAGAAGGAGAAGGGGGCAACAGAGAATGAGATGGTTAGATGGCGTCACTGATTCAATGGAGGTGAACTTGGACAAACTGCAGGAGGTGGTGATGGACAGGGAAGCCTAGCATGTTACAGTCCATGGGGTCTCAAAGAGTGGGACAACTGAACACCCGGCAACTGAACACCCCCACCATCCAAGATATACTGAATTTAAAAGCTGATCATATTCTTTAATCTTCCCTCATGTTATAAACATCATTTAAAATAATTTTAGAGATTTAGAATATGTATACTGTAATCGTATCACCATTTCTTAAAAATTTAAGCCCAGGAAAGTCTCAAAGAACATACTCAAACCATTAGCAAACTGGTTTTATGTGGGTCTGTCACTGAAAAAAATTTGGGATTTTTTTCCCCTCTTTGCTTTTCAGTATTTTTAACTATTATAGACAAAGCAAGCATGAAAAAAAAAAAAAAATACAGCTCCCCAAGAAGTCCAATAAAATATTCATGTCCCCAAATCAAAACAGACCAATGTAAGTGGCAGGCAACACACGGCCGTAAGAAGAGCCCAGGCACCAAGCCCCACCCAGTAAGCCCAGGCACGAGAGAGACAGGCCCGTGAAGGGAGCAGCGCCCCGCAAGCAGCGGTCTGAGCTGTGCGGGCGGGGCTGGGGCACCAGCGCTGAAGACGGTCACACCTGACAAGCGCCTCCCCTCACCCCGGGCCCGTTACCTCTCCAGGTTGTAATACTCGAGCCACATGTTGGCGAACTTGGCGTTCCCTCTGGTCATGATGCTGTCCCAGAGCTCTCGCGCTTTCTGCATGTTGTTGCAGAGTCGAGCCTGAACGCATGAACAGACCGAGTTAGGAAAGGACTCAGGCCTGACGACGTCAACACCCGTTACAAAACACACTTCAGACACTGTGCTGAAAACCTCCCACCCCAAAACGACGTGTGCTACTCAGCTCCTCAGACACTGCCAGGCGCCCCGCCCGCCCCTCATGGTAACAGCCGGGCCCAAGCACCCGGCCTTTCTGCAGCGTCAGGCCTCAGGCTGTCTGCCTACGTTCACCTCGAGAACCACACAAGCGAGCACACAGGCACTGAGGCCAGGCATCTGACTCTATTCTCATCAAGCTTTAACTCTACATGCTTCATCCGAAGGCCAAGGCAGGGACAGAAAGATCACCAGGAGCTGACGCGGCCCTTAACTTCTGCGCCTCAGCTGCTGCATCCTTAACATGGTTTCAGCACAACCATCCCATCCACCAACAACTCAACCCCGGACTCCCCTCAAAGAAGAGGACACAGGGGCCAAGTCCACGTCTGACTCACAGTGGGGTCCAAGATCCAGCAATAATATTCAACTCATCATAACCACTATCATGTCTTCCACATTAGTTTCAAGTCTTTCTAGCACAGGGACAGGGTCTATCTCATCCCCAGACCACAGTGAAAGGCCTGGCAAACTGCTCACGCCTAGAACACGCTCATCACTGGGGCCCGGAGCGGGAGAGAAGTAACACACGAGTGAGCACCTGGCATGCAGACAACTGCTGCACAACTTGGCTGGGAGCCTGGATGCCCCCAGATATCACCAAACAGGCGTCAAGCAAGGTAAACAACGAGAGCCCTGCAGAGCCTAGGTGGTCATCTCGGATCCTGATTCAGCTTCAGCCTCGCTATCGGACAAAGGTCCTGCAAAGGTGGATGAAACTGACAGGTCTGTTAAAACATTTACCTCAATCCGAGCCCAGTTCTGCATGATGAGGCAGCTCGGATCTCCGCTTTCATTGAAACCTTGAAGAAGAGTAGTGGACAAAATTAGAAAGTAACCGAGGGACTTCTCCCTGCTGGTCCAGTGGTTATGAATCCATCTGCAACGCAGGGGACATGGGTTCAATCCCTGGTCGGGGAACTAAGATCCCACATGCTTCAGGGCATCTAAGCCCAAGGTCCACAACTAGAGTCTGTTGTGGACTCAACACATCACGCAACACAACGTGTTGCAACTAAGATCCAACACAGGCAAATGAATAAACATTAAAAGCAAAGAGAATAGCGGAGAGGCAAATCGCCTTGGCCTGAAAAGACCCCAGGACCAGCAGAGGAAGTACAGGCGGGCGGGGCAGGAGGACACACTTACGCTCCTCCACCTCCTGCTTCAGGTACTCCAGGGCGCGGGCGAACGCGGACCGCAGCTCCTCCAGCTCTTTACTCGAGTCTGTGAGAAAGCACAGGGCAGGCTCAACTCTCGGACACCACATACCACGTCTTCTAAGTGCTGTCCAATCCCACACTGATACCCCCTAGGCTCACGCCAGGGACGCCGAATATAACACTGCCCGTTCCTGCCCCGATCACACAGGGGACGGGGGGCACACCCATGACAGAGCACGTCAGAGACGGTGCAAGGACAAAGGGGGCCAGGGGGCCAGGTGGGGCCACAGCGAAGGGGTCGTCCCCGAGCTGGCAGAAGAGCCAAAGCCCACCTGCGTGCGTTAAGCAAGCACCAGTGGGGCAGGCGGTGGGGGCACGGCAGGGCTCTGGCTGCTCGTCATTATTTTTTTTCGGGAGGGAGGAAGGCAAGGGATCCCATGGAGGTGGAGGTTCAACGACTTAAAGGGAACACAGCCGTCCCACGTAAAGAACTATTCAGGACACACAGACGGGAGAAGAGACTGAAGAGGCTGGCAGGGGCCAGCGTAAAAGGCAAGGACCACACTCTCTCCCTTTAGCGTCTACGGCGTGACTCACCACAGACGGAAACAGCTACAGTGTCTACCAGTGGTTGGTCTGCATCGCTTGCCCCCTCGTGAGGTATCTGGGCCACTGCCTCATCCCACCAAAAGACATGCGAGAAACAGTTCAGTTCTGATAGAAACACAGGAACTTTAATACCTTGTTTGAAGTCGACCCTTCTCCTCAGGTAATCGAGGTATGCCTGCCAGATCTCCACATAGTCAGTGGCCTGAATGAAGCCAGCGCTGAGAGCTTTCTCAAAGGTCACTAGAGTTGAAGAAAAAGCCAAGATTTGTGGTCAATTCAAAAAGAAGCGAATATAAAATTATCGGGATCATTATAAAACACTATATGGCTAACAGTAATACTGGGATGCCACCAAGTGAAATGAGCTAGAGAAATACTCAGAAGAAAGGCTACCACAGCGGTGCACAAACTGTGTTTTTTGTAGAAAGGGCAAGTCCCACAGGGGGCCCTGCAGTGCTCCAGGTCAACTGAGCTGGAGAAAGGACGACGACTGCCAGGAAAATCATGACTAGTAAAACATTAAAAGGTTTTAAGAAGTCAAAAATACATCTAGTGTATCTCTCACTTAGAGCCCTTTTTGTCATAACACCAAATATTCCAAAAGGAACCCCTGGGGAAGGCTGATTGAATGACTGTGTCACAGCCCAACATTCCTGACTTGGGACAAAAAGCTTAGACGTCTTCCCACAGAAACAACCCGCACCCGAAATCACGCAGTGTTCAACTCCATGTCTCTCCAGGGCCAGGAGGTACCGACTCCACAGGGCAACCGTCCACGGGCAGTTTCGAACAGCACGACTGTGTGCAGACAAGACTAAGTCCTTGACTTTCAGCTGCCGGTCCTATGATAAAGAATGCCAGGGTCAGCAAAGTTTCAATCAGACGCCACCACTCAAGAGACACTCTCAGCAAAACCAACCAACAGAAGAAATTTCCTTAACATGACTGGTGTCTTCAACAAAGAAACCGCCAGGGGTTCGAGGGGAAAAGAGAGAGGTAGAGAAAAACCTACAGATCAAAGAGCTTTAAGAGACATCAACCAATCCTAATGTATGGACTTAGTTGAGATCCCGAGTCAAACCTCTTAATACACGTGTACTGAAACAGTTACCATCAAAATGGGATCTCTAGATTTGCTTCAGAATAACACGGAAGGGTGGAATAGGTAAGGAAACAGGTAAAACTAGTTAAGATTATAGATAAAATTAGCCTAGTGCCATTAGTTTAGTGTTGAAGATGGGTGATAGGTACCTGTCATTTCACTTTACTAATCTGTCTATATTTATGTATTTAATTTTTCCATAATAACACGGTAAAAGGAAAATTAATCTGTTATAAAGTCCTCGACAGTAAGACTATGCCAACTTTTTTTCACAGTTAGTGATCAGTTTAAAATAAAACACGAGAAGACTTCCTTAGTGAATCAAGCAGTGAGGGGCGGCACGTCGCCAACTCCCGGCACTCTTTCTGATTTTAAGTAGAACCTAAATTGGTAAAAAATAAAGTGAGATTAGAACAGGTAGGTTATCTTACTAGGTACTGACTGTAACGGATCCATAAGTCTGGAACAAGGCAGTTCTCAACCAGGGCGCGCTCAAAGATCAACTGAATGCGGGCGGGGTCGCCAATTTTCATCTCAAAATCGATGTATGCTTGATACTCGGCCAGCCTGGGCGCTTCAGCTTGCAGCTGGGGCAAAGGAGAATGGCAGTGAAGTTGCAATGGGCTACGTGTCACTGTTGGAGAGCACACACATGTCCACAGTAAACCATGGCGAGAATGGCCACAATAAGACAAGGACCACCAAGCCCCACTCTCAGAACCTCTGCCATCAGATCTGCAAGTCTGACGGGCAGATGTGAGTTCAAAGTGCCACCTCGTGGCAAGAGTTACAGAGGCTCCATAACTCCTTTTCTAAGCCTACTCCTAGATCACAGAGAACTGAAACCACCCATCAACTAGGAGCTGCATGAGAGAAATGCCTGGCCAATGGCCACTGCCAGCCATCTTCCGAAACAGATGCCACTTTCTTGGCCTACTGAGTGGGGTGAATGCAACCACGCCAGAGTGACTTGGCGCCCTGTGCCACTTCACGCTTGTCCCTCCAAGTATCGGCTCCTGCCAGAGCACAGGTACACGCGGGAGACGGAAGAGGCTATGTATGGCCAATGTGCACTGGCCCAGAGACAGACAGAAGTCTCTTTAGACAAAATCCTTACTCAATTCATTCTCTCCTCAGCCACTCCCTGCTGATGGTCAAAACAAAACTCAACTGGCCAAGGGGTTCATGAATGAGGCTTTGTGAAGTATAGTGGTGGTGTGTTAGTCGCTCACTTATGGCCAACTCTGCAAACTCCACGGACTGCAGCCTACCAGGCTCCTCTGTCCATGGAATTCTCCAGGCAAGAATCCTAAAATGGGTTGCCATTCCCTTCTCCTGGGGGTCTTTCTGACCCAGGGATCAAGCCCAGGTCTCCTATACTGCAGGAAGATTCTTTACCATCTAAGCCACCAGGGAAGCCCTCTGTGAGACACAACCGAATGCCAGTCCTTCACACGTGAAAAAGCGAGTGCTCGTGCGGGCCAGCAAGAGCACATACATGCTCTGGTCTCAGAAAGACGATACTGGAGAGGCTCAGTTTCTACTGAATGCTGCCAAAAATCAGTTACCCAGACAAACTGTGCCACTGAAAATGGCAGAAAATATTGAATACTGGATTGAAAAAAAAAAAATTTCTTGAAAATCAACCAACTGGGAAAGAAACAAGAAATACCACAAACAAAATCTAAATGAAGGTGGTTAAGCTAAGGGAAGGCTAAGCTTTTGCCAGTTTAAGAGATAATATTAATAATTTGATCTTTACAACAATCCCAGGAGGCAGTTATCATTTCAATGCCATCAGACATTTGATAGCACCAAGTCACAGGAGTAAAGTCCTAGCCCAGAGCTAAAAGTTGTGTTCTTACTCGCCAGCCCATTAAAGATACCAAAAGCAGAGCCAAGAAGTCCAACAAACCTTAAGCAGGATAAATACAAAGAAACCCACACACCTGGCCCTACTGTAACCAATCTGCTGGACATCAAACCAAAGACATCTCGGGACTTCACTGGTGGTTCAGTGGTTAGGACACTGCTCACCAAACGTGGGGAAAGAGGGTTTGATCCCTGCTCAGGGTACTAGAATCCTATATGTGCAGCCAAAAAATAGAGAAATAAAAACAAACAAAAGACAATGACATCTTAAAACTGGCCTGAGTACAAGCAAGAATTTCCTTTCAAGAAGCAAGAGTTAAGACAGCTGAGTTCTCAGCAGCACAACAGAAGCCAGAAAGACACACTTAACTGCTCCAGGATCAGAACTGTCAGCCTAGAGTTCTATATCCTGAGAAAGTAACTCTCAAGGAGAACAAAGACCTCTTAAATAAAAACAGAAAATCTGTTACAAGCAAATATCCAAGCACAAGACACTAAAGGGTGGGCTTGAAGCAAAGGAAAAGTGACTCCAAGTGAAAGATCTAGGATGTGATAAGAGGAAGCAAAGAAAGTGGGAAATGTATGCAGCAAATGTAACCATACAGGTGCTGCAAAATGCAGCATTAACAGTGACTTGTGGGTCAACTAAAAGATAAGAAACACGAGAAAACAAAAGCATATGTCTGAGGAGTGGTAAATGAAATGAAAAATATTCTAAGGCCAAGAAAAGGGAATAAAGGCCATCTATAACTAATACTGTGTGTGTTATTGTCAACACAGAAAATTCCCCCAAATCTATACATTACCAGTATTAATAAGGACTGAACAAGTTTGATTAAAATACCACTAAAAATTCCATTTTATATACCAGGAACAAACAGCTAGAACAGAAAATCTTTAAAAAGATATTGCTTGAAACAGTATCAAAAACACTTAGAAACTCATCTAAAAATGGGTTCAAGGCACTGGATAAATTTATAAGACCTCACAGAAAGATAAGACCTAAACAGCAGAGGCCTATACCATGTACATGAACTAACACCAGAAAAAGATGTCCTTTTCATCACAGGGGACTGGGATGCAAAAATAAGATGTCAAGAGACACCTGGAGTAACAGGCAAGGTTGGCAAAGCAGGGCAAAGGTTAACACAGTTTTGCCAAGAGAATGCACCGGTCACAGAAAACACACTCTTCCAACAACACAAGAGATGATTCTACACATGAAATTCACCAGATGGTCAATACCAAAATCAGGTTGATTACATTTGCAGCTGAAGATGGAGAAGCTCCATACAGTCAGCAAAAACAAGACCTGGAGCTGACTGTGGCTCAGACCATGAGCTCCTTATTGCCAAATTCAGACTTAAATTGAAGAAAGTAGGAAAAACCACTAGGCCATTTAGGCATAACCTAAATCAAACCTCTATACCCAAGAAGTGACAAACAGGTTCAAGGGATCAGATCTGATAGAGTGCCTGAAGAACTATGGACAGAGGTTTGTAAAATTGTACAGGAGGCAGTGATCAAAACCATCCCCAAGAAAAAGAAAGGCAAAATGGTTCTCTGAAGAGGTCTTACAAATAGCAGAAAAAAGAAGAGAGCAAAAGGCAAAGGAGAAAAGAAAAGAAATCCATCTGAATGCAGCATTCCAAAGAACAGCAAGGAGCGAAGAAAGCCTTCCTAAGTGAACAATGCAAAGAAAGAGAAAACAAAAGGGAAAGACTAGAGATCTCTTCAAGAAAATCATCAGATACCAAAGGAACATTTCATGCAAAGATGGGCACAATAAAAAACGGTATGGACCAGAGAAAAGCAGAAGATACTAAGAAGAGGCCGCAAGAACTCTACAAAAAGGTCTTAATGACCCAGATCACCACAATGCTATGATCGCTCACCTAGAGCCAGATAGCCTAGAGTGTGAAATCAAGTAGGCCTGAGGAAGTATTACTACAAACAAAGCTAGTGGAAGTGATGGAATTCCAGCTGAGTTACTTAAACTCTTGAAAGATGATGCTGTTCAAGTGCTGCACTCAATATGCCCAACAAACGTGGAAAACTCAGCAGTGGCCACGGGACTGGAAAAGGTCAGTTTTCATTTCAATTCCAAAGAGAGCAATGCCAAAGAATGTTCAAACTACCACACAACTGCACTCATTTCACATGCTACCAAGGTAATGCTAAAAATCCTTCAAGCTAGGCTTCAACAGAACGTGAACTGAGAACTTTCAGATGTTCAAGCCAGATTTAGAAAAGGCAGAGGACCCAGAGATCAAATTGCCAACATCCGCTGGATCATAGAAAAAACAAGAGAATTCCAGGAAAACATCTATTTCTGTTTCGATGACTATGCTAAAGCCTTTGACTGTGTGAACCACACAAACTGTAGAAAATTCTTCAGGAGATGGGGATACCAGATTACCTTACCTCCCTCCTGAGAAACCTGGATGCAAGTCAAGAAGCAACAGTCAGAATCAGACATAGAACAACAAACTGGTTCAAAATTGGGAAAGGAGTACGTCAAGGGTGTATATTGTCACCCTGTTTATTTAACGTATATGCAGAGTACATCATGCAGAATGCTGGCCTGGAGAAATCACAAGCTGGAATCAAGACTGCCGGGAGAAATATCAGTAATCTCAGATATACAGGTATCACCACCCTAATGGCAGAAAGTTAAGAGGGACTAAAGAGCCTTAATGAAGGTGAAAAGGAGAGTGAAAAAGCTGGCTTAAAACTCAACATTCAAAAAATCAAGATCATAGCATCCAGTCCCATCACTTCATGGCAAATAGATGGAGAAACAATGGAAACAGTGACAGACTTTATTTTCTTGGGCTCCAAAATCACTGAAGATGGTGAGTACAGCCATGAAATTAAGACGCTTCCTCCTTGAAAGAAAAGCTATGACAAAGCTAGACAGCATATTAAAAAGCAGAGATATCACTTTGCTGACAAAGGTCCTTATAGTCAAAGCTATGGTTTTTCCAATAGCTATATACAGATGCGCTAGTTGGACCAGAAAGAAGGCTGAGCACCAAAGAATTAACACTTTCAAACTGTGGTGCTGGAGAACACTCTTGAGAGTCCCTTGGACAGCAATGAGATCAAAGTGGTCTATCCTAAAAAAAAAATCAACCTTCAATATTCACTGGAAGGACTGATGCTGAAGCTCCAATACTTTGGCCACCTGATGCGAACAGCCAACTCAATGGAAATAATCCTGATGCTGGGAAAGACTTAAGGCGGGAGAAGCAGGCGACGGCGGATGAGATGGTTGGATGGCACCATCAACTCAATGAACATTAAGTCTACACAAACCCCAGGGGATAGTGAAGGACAGGGAAGCCTGGCGTGCTGCAGTCCATGGGGTCACGACGAGTCAGACACGACTGAGTGACTAGACAGCAACAACATACCATGTTCATAGACTGGAAGATTCAGTATTTAAAAGATGCATACTCTTCCCCAAATTCATCTACAGATTCAATGCAATTCCCATCAAAATTCAAAGGAATCCCCTGGCAGTCCAATGGTTAGGACTCTATGCTCTCACTGCCAAGGGTCCGAGTTCCATGCCTGGTCAGGGAACTAAGATCCTACATGCCACATAGTGTGGCCAAACAAAAAAAAAAAATAGTAACAAAAAAATTACTAAGTAGAACTTGAAAAATTGATTCTCACTCTTAACGGAAGCGTTAACAGCTAAAGAAAGCCAAGGCCTTCTAGAAGAGGAACAGCATGAATGGGACTTAGGCTACCAAAGATCAAAACTTAATTATAAAACCATCACATCATTACAACAGTGTAACATAAACCAGTGGGGTGGAACAAAGAGCCCAGAAATAGACCCACACAGAAATGGACAGCTAATCCCTGACAGGCATGGGGCAACACACGAGTGAGGGCCAGGGAGAATTATCAAAGTCAGCAATGAACAACCGTCTCTCTACATAAAAAACAAAGTTAGCCCCCACCTCAGACCATGCCCAAAGATCCATTCCAGATGAAAGCGGAAAAACAAACAACAAAACTATAAATTTTCAGAAGAAAAACAAGAGCTAAGTCGATTAGTGACCCCAGAGTACGGAGAGAGTTCTTAATCACAAATTCTGAGAGAAAGAATGATAAATCCAATTACATTAAAATGAAGAACTGTTCACTGGGCTTCCCTGGTGGCTCCGTGGGAAAGAATCCGCCTGCCAGCGCGGGAGGTGTGGGCTGGATCCCTGGTCCGTCCGGAAAGATCCTACATGCCCAGGAGCAACTACACCTGTGAGACGCAGCCACTGAGCCTGCGCTCCCGAGCCCGGGAGCCGCAACCTCCGAGCCACGTGCCCTAGAGCACGTGCTCCGCAAGGAGAGAAGCCACCACCACGAGGAGCCCAGGCACCGCAACTAGAGAAAAGCCCACCAGCAACAAAGTCAGCGCAGCCAAACCTAGGTAAAGCTGCTTTAAGAAAAACCAGTCATCAAAACATGCCACTGCGGGGCGGGGGGGGGGGGGGGGGCAGNCAGACGACCTTACAGTAAACAAATGGACTGTAACTATACTTATCAACGTAAAACTCAAGGACATCTTGAATGAAAGAAAATATTCAGCCTGATTCCATTATACAAAAGCTCAAAAACAAGCAAAATTGAACTATACATTAAGGATACGTTCATAGGGTGTAAAACTATAAAGAAAAGCAAGGGGATGATGATCACAAGCCAGGAAAGTGGCTGCCTCTAGGGAGAGGGAGGAGGAAGCAGCTGGAGAGGGCACAGAGGAGACTCTCAGGGACTGGCAATGCGCTACTTCTTAACCTGGGCGGTGGGCACATGGACGCTCCCTCTATTATCAGGATGGAAACTGAATGTACACATTTATCCACTCTACACATTTCATGACAAACAAAGATACTGTTTTACTCGCAACTATTGATTTAGGGAGAAGCTGGGAGAGAGACATTTAATGCAAAAGGGGCCATACTCACCAGGGCTTCCTCATAGGGTTTGTATTTCTCCAGCTGCTGTAGTGCTTTGTTGTAGCTCTGAATTACTGACTCTGGAATGGGGTCTTCAGACCATTCCTCGTACTCTGCAAACGTTGCTTCCATATCTATTGAGAGATGGAGTCAGCCCTGTGGGTCTGGCCGTTGGGTTTTATCAACTCAAACACAGAGTCAACTCTGAGACAGGTGCCCCAGGCCCCTCCCGCATCTCTGGCCATGGGCTCTTTCCGACTGAACCCTGACCTCTTCTGCTGAGCCCTGTATTGGCCCCAGACTCTGTCTTGAAGCACCATCCTGGGCAGCCCTACCAGCTAATCCAACCCTCAGTAAATGAAACTAACAGCAAGGCTATAACCACACTTTCCTACTGCTTCCTATGTTCTAATACTTCACATCCATTACCTCATTCAAGCCTCACAATTCTGCAAGGGAGGTTCTACAGTGATTCCCAAGATGCGGCTGAGGAAACACAAGCAGAGGGTCACATCACCCGGTCACAGTTAGCGGCAGAGCAAGGCTCTGAACCCAGGCAGTCTTCTGGCTCAAGCTCACGCTCACTCACCATGCTACACTATCTCACACTGGTATGTGAGGTGAAATGTACAAGCCAGCTCCACTCTGGCCTCTGCTGCTTGTCACTCAAGGATTCAACTGAAGAGCCACTTCATAATTTGTCAAATCAAACCCACATAAACCAGGAAGTAAAAAGAGAAGGAACACCTGGGTTTAACTAAAGTTGCTCAAAGGTTCCAAAGGTGCGCAGTGCAGAACCACATCCAGGGGACACACAAGACGGTGGCCTCAAGCCCTCCCACGCTTGGGCAAGTCCTCCCGGCGCTTCTTGCATTCACAAAAAGGAGGCTTGGCTTGCCAAGTTATGTTCACACGAAAAAGAATCTTTCCCAACCCCCCAAAATTCACAGAGCTACTCCAATCAACTGTGCTCATGAACCAAATCACCTCAAAAGAAGACGTAACGTAAGCCCATGTAAAACATCCACCCTGTAATGGAGGTTTCTTCTGAAGGGAAAATGCTTATGACAGAACTCTTCTTCCCCCAGAAAACACAGGGGGTCACCTTCCCTAGTCCTTTCAGAAACCCTTTCTCTGCCCATCCCCGCACCATGTCTTAACATAGGAAACTGGGAGTCCTGCCTCTGACCCTCACAACTCTCCTGAGCGTTAACAATCCAAGGTACAGTTTTACCCAGGGCCTTGTCAACAGTGACACTGTCCAATAAGAAAACAAACGCCAGCCTCGTCTGCCTCACGAGATGCTGGGAAAGGCCTAACCATGGCACGCCCCAAAGCACCGACTGCTAACAGGGCAGTTTCTCTTACCGTAGAGTGGGATCGCCAGCTGTCGCCGGAAGAGACTGTGGACTTTCTCCAGCTGTGAATCAAAGGTTTGTTCCCAGTCAGAAGGGGAAAGGAAGCCAGCCATGGGCTAAAGAAGCAAACCCGTAGTAAATGACAAACTTTGGTTCTGCCTACTTCAAAAATTACTTCAGCACATTTTTAGCTCACACTAAAAAAAAATTCATAGGACCACTTATACATGAAGTATTACGCCAAAGTATTAGGCTCAAATGTCAATGTTATCTCTACCAAGTGATGGTGATGGGCAGAGCAAGAAGGAATCTAAGAAATGGACCCAAACGACTATCATGAGATAGGACAGAGGCATCTCAGGTATCGAAGGCTCGTGGCTTGCTTCAGGCTGGTTTTTAGGGCTGTTTGCAGCTATCAAGGGAGGAAGTCAGGAAGGACTCCTGGAGGAGCTGGCATTGGGGACACGTCTGCAGGCTCTCCAGAACTAATGAGACAGAAACAGACTCCCCAGTGAATGAACAGCATGAATCAAAGCACAGAGGCAGAAACTGCAGGAACGCTGAGCGGAGCGCGGGACCCGAGTCCACATGGGGTCACGACTGACACGTGTCAGCCAGAGGCTCTGCCCCAGCGCCTCAGTGAGGGTGGGGGGGCAGGCACCACCGCACGCTCTTCGACAGGGACTCCGTCCAGAAGGGCCTGGGCTCTCGTAATCATGGTGATCTAAGTAATACAGGGCTCCACTACGTACCAACAACAGTGTGGTCACATGCATGGTTGGGGAGACACCGGGGAGTGGACTCTAAAATCCTATAAATCATAGTCTAGTCTAAAAAAACACAATCATGATGAGGTCAGACCTCACAGTTACTATGGGACACGCTCTGTATGTACAGTGTACAAGGACAACCAAGTCACCCCTTCAAAATTATATACATATTAACATATGATTTAAATTAACATATTTATATTTTAATATAAATTAATTTTTATGTTACTAGATAACATATGTATATATTAACATAATCTATATTTATACATTATACTAATATAATTTGCATATCATATTAATACATAATTTGGGGGTGGTGACTTGGTTATCCTTGTACATTCACCTGGAACCATAACTTAAACACTACAAAAAGCTTGTAGGGAATCTGCTTTTTAGTCAAGGAAGACATTCCTACTATTCCACAAAGATACTTGATTTTATTTACTTTACTGCCCACCCACTAAGGGATGGGCAAAGACCGGTTTGTTAACTGTGTTCTTCCAAGACCACTAATGAATACTGGTGAGCGGCTGACAGAAGGCAAGCACTGGGCACTCACCCGGGCAGCTTCCACGATGGCGCTTTCAAACTCCCGGTATGCCTCCCAGATGGCAAGTCCCTTGGTCATGTGTAACCCGACGGACGAGAGGGCCCTTTCAAACACAGAGCGGACTTTCTCGAGGCCACCTTTCTGACCAATCCCGCCGACTGAGTACTGGCCGTACTCTAGCCAAACGTTAGGACCTAAAAACGAGAAGTATATTCAGGATAGGAAATGCCTGAATGTCAGAACTTTTGTTCTGAAGCAAACAGAAAAAATGAGCCCACTGAACAAGTGCTCATTCATGGAGAAAGAGAACAGCATCACTGACAGGCATCCCAGATATGTAATCTTATGACTGGTTATAAAGTGGATTTATTAAAATTGAAGGAACCCTTAACGGATTTCTATTAAAATAGTTAGAAATCTGAGTGAATTTTCAGAAAGACTGCAAAGCCTAAACTGTTCCAACTTTTAAATCTTGATTCATCTTTAAGCCTTCTGATTGAAATGAAAAAAAAAAAAAAGTACCAATCCTGTTACCAAAGATTTTAAATCTCTAAAATACAACGAAGAGACCTGGCTGCCTTCTTTCCCTCTTTAATAAACTTTCTATATGCTCACTCCTGCAGCTTTAAAACCAATGAATTAAACTCTTGATAAATGCATTGTTTTTTTTTTTTTTACCACATTTTGCCTATTAAGTCACTTTTCAGAGATCTGAAACTAATTTGATGCTTATACACTTATCTTCAAAAATAAAAGTTCTAAGAAGATAAAGTTAACATGAGAATTCCTGCATGTTTTCCTGAGGCTTGCTTTTTCAATGAAATAAAACTGTTTCAAAGAACTTAGCTCAAGTTTGTTAGCTGCTCTGTTTTCACTCACCAGTACAGAGCTGCCACACGGGCTGCGAAACACAAAATGAACTAGCTCTGTGAGGCAGAATCCTCCCTCAGCGAGGGCTAGTCAGGTTTACAGGGGGCCTACACTTCTCCCAAGGGGAAATGCCCACACGGGGAGTGAGGACAATCAGACAAGGAAAAGGGATATTTAACAAAGGGGAATTTTTTAAAAATACTTTTTAAAAAACATTTTGTCCACGACATTGTCCGATACAGTCCTCAGTGTCTGCAGAGAAAATATTTTAGAGACTTATATACCATCAAACTGGGTTTAAAGAGAGATAAAGCGTTCACACTTCACTTTCACTGAGTGAAAGACCAGCAGACAGGGCAGATCTCCGCGGTGATGGAAGATTATGTCCGATACAGTCCTCAGTGTCTGCAGAGAAAATATTTTAGAGACTTATATACCATCAAACTGGGTTTAAAGAGAGATAAAGCGTTCACACTTCACTTTCACTGAGTGAAAGACCAGCAGACAGGGCAGATCTCCGCGCTGATGGAAGATTCTGCAGCTCGAGGCAGTGGTGAAATAACACGTCACAAACTATATTCGGACACTGTATGTACCAAGGACCATTTCCTTGAATTTGTGCTACAGTCATGGGGCTTCCCTGGTGGCTCAGTGGAAAAGAATCTGCCTACAGTGCAGGAGACGAAGGTTCAATACCTGGGTTGGGAAGATCCCTTGGAGGTGGGCATAACAACCTTGACTGGAGAATCCCATGAACAGAGGAGCCTGGTGGGCTAGTCCACAGGGTCGCAAAGGGTGGGACACAACTGAAGTGACTGAACACACATATACTACAGTCATAAGATACTGGCAGAGACTGGATCAAGAAATTACACAAGACCTCTCACCATTTTCGCAAACTCCTATAAATCCATAATACTTTCAAATTTTTTTAAAGTTTTTTAGTATGAGATGGCTGGATGACATCACTGTCTCGATGGACATGCGTCTGAGTGAACTCCGGGAGTTGCTGACGGGATGATGCTAAAGCTGGAACTCCAGTACTTTGGCCACCTCATGAGAAGAGTTGACTTATTGGAGAAGACTCTGATGCTGGGAGGGATTGGGGGCAGGAGGAGAAGGGGACGACCGAGGATGGCTGGATGGCATCACGGACTCGATGGACATGAGTCTGAGTGAACTCCGGGAGATGGTGATGAACAGGGAGGCCTGGCGTGCTGCGATTCATGGGGTCGCAAAGAGTTGGACAGGACTGAGCGACTGAACTGAACTGAGTATAGGGGGAAAACAAGCATCCTGTCCAAAGCTTCTAAAATTCCACTCAATAAGTAAAAGGTAACCTCTAGTCACCTGGAAAGAGCAGCTAAGTTCTCCCTGGAGATAAATGCTGGAGACGAGTCTATTCACCTCCACGCGTATTGTGAAACCAAAAGCCTCAACTGAAAACCAAGGACAGTGATGATAATAACCACACTCCAGTCTTTCCCACTGCTGGTCGAAGGACTTTCCTGGGGGCAGCGCCTCACGGTGTGGCCCCAGCAGCCGAGAGGGACGCGAGGGGAGCCTGCCAGACACGCCTGGGCCGGCCCACAGGGGACTCACAGATATAATCCTTCACCGCTCTCTCGAAGAGGTCGTACACGTGCTCCCGGTCCAGGCCATCCATGGCCATGCTGATCTCGTCGTGCAGCCACTCCAGCCAGAGCTCTGCAAGACACCCGGGCCCTGCGTCACCGCCCATCCCCCAGCCCCAGCTCCGAAGGCGGGCTAGAGCAGGGACCGCACCCCGCGGCGGCAGCACACAAAGGTTGTCTGCCTCATACACCCTGGCCCAGTTCACAGAAATTCAATTCTTACAACCTGAACTAAGCACACACGAGGCTGATGCTTCCAAGTAAGATCAAATCACTGAAGTCATAATATCCCTCCAGCTACGGGGCATTTTATTTTCTGCAAAGTACTTACACACTTTCTCTTTCAGTATCTATCAAAATCCTGTGAGGCAGGCAACAGTAACATTAGTAACAATGGCACCTATCCAAGCATTTATGACACGCCAAGCACGTGTTAAGCGAGGCACACAGAATGCCTTGTAAGCAGAAACTACTGTTATCCCCATCGTACTGCTGGGAAAACTGAGTCTTAGAACGCTTATATATTGTACTTAATGTCACACAGCTAGAAAGACATCTGAAAGGCAATCGGATTTCAGCTTCTACACTCCACAGTCATGCTTTGTGGGATGGAAAGGGGGACAGAGCTGGATCTAGGATCTGTGTTAACTCACTTGTCCCTAAAAGATCAATTACATATACTCATGGAGATTTAACTACAAAGATGCTTGGCGTAATCACACTTCAAATAAGCAACTTAAGTAGAAATAACTTCAATGCCCAACTATTGTGGACCAAATAAGGTATGAAACATTTAAATTAAAAACTGTTTATGAAAGTTTAACTATACTACAGTTACAATTATCTGCTTCTGAGAGAACAGATTAAATGCATAAATACCAGAATGGGAAACAGAAAGGGAACGGGGAAATTTTAATTCCATAGAAATATCTTCATAACATTACGATAAAGAAATCAAGATTTTAAAGAAGTAACCTAAGTTTCTAAAAATAAAAAAAATTTAAAAAAAAAGAAATCAAGATTTGAAATGTGACTCAGTATTGCATGACCACAAGACCACAACTATGTGTAGGAAAACCCCAGAAGATGATAAACTAAAAGTCGCTGACTTTGGATGGATCTTCTTCTTTCCACTACACTTATCTATTCCGAATTTTTTATAAGGAGCATGTCCCACTTTCAGCACGGGAAAAAAGACCCTTCAGTTCTCTGTGTTTGCGAAAGCGGCTTGGCTGCGGAAGCGCTACCTTCGGTCAGAGGGAAGATCTCGCTCATCTTCCGGCGCGCCATCCTCACTTTCGTCAGCTCCCCTTCCAGCCGGAGCAACCGGATCAGGTCCACGTGGCAGTTGTAGTCATAGACGTTGATAGACAGCTGGAAGGAAAAGGAACACAGGTGGAAACTTAGAATGCGACCATCAACATGACTCAGCTTCTGCCACCACCGGTGAAAGCGCTCGCCTGCTACAAGCACAAGACTGTTGCTTTCTGCAAGAGCCACAGAGGCAGCGAGGCAGCGTCTCCCTCAGGAAGATGGAGAAGAATACACAAGAGCCTTTCTGCTTCTTCTGAGCACACCGCTCGGCGAGTGTGACCTCACTTCCCTGGCCAGGGGCTGAACCTGGGCCCCTGGCAGACTCCTAACCACTGGACTGCCAGGGAATTCTGAGAGACTTTTTAAAATAAATGGAGCACTCCTTCAAATCTGTTACAGGTCCTGTCAGAACACACTTGGTTCTCCCAGAAACAGAGGGAACAGTCTAATGAAACGAACACAGAGTGACCTGAGGCAAGCCACTCCACTTTTCTAAGCTTTCCTTCTCCCATCTGTCAAGTGGGTGAGAATTCTGAAAGGTAACTCAGTATCACACTGTAGCGCGTGCCAGCGACATGTATGAAGAGCTCTTTTCTTTTACTGAACAAACAAATGAAAACCTCACCAGGAGAAACAAGAATGGGGATAGACGGGTACCAGATGAAGCTGAGTGACAGGCACAAAAAGATTTTACAGGTACAAAAATATTTATTTCAAACTTTTCAAAAGTTAATAAACTAAGATCACTGCTTCCAAAGATACTGGACATCTGAAACAAAGGGAAACTAAAAGCACCTATCACTAGCAGGTTTTTACTCTTAAACAGCTAGAGGAACCTCTTCAAAGAGGAGGAGAATGGTAAGAAAAACCCTGGAGCATCAGGAAGGAAGAGCAGAACTACAGGCAAGCGCAATGACGACCCTCCTCCTGACTCTTCTAAACTGCGCGGTAACGGAAATACTTTAAGGCCATCTGATACCCGAAACAACGACACTAAAAAGGAAGAATGGTAGAGAGACCTAAATGGGAGGAATATTTCAACACTTTACTCAGGGATAAAACACTGATACCATGTAAATCTAATACACTGAAAAACTCAAAGCAACTACTAAGAAACTATACAAAGCAAGACTCTAAATTGGTATGAGTAACCAAGCTGGAATCCAAAGAATGTTCAGGTAACCCATACAAAGGCGAAAAGAGAGAACCCTGAGAACCAGAAACACAGGAAACAAACAGAAGAGAATAAAATGTCAGGTAATTACCTTTAAAGGACCTGGTCTACACATGCTAATTAGAAGACAGAGAATAGCAGAGTGAATAAAAACACAACCTACCTGAATGCTGATTACCAGAAACTCACTTCAAATTCAAGTAACAGGCTGGGGGGCTTCCCTGGGGGCTCAGAGGTGGAGTCCGCCTGCCAGTGCAGGAGACGCGAGGTGGAGCCCTGACCCGGAGAGATCCCACCCGCCGCACAAGCCTGCTGCTGAGCCCTGCTCTAGAGCCCCAGCAGCACAACGACCAGGGGCTCCTGCCGCCGTTACTGAGACCCACGCGCCCTTGGGCCTGTGTCCACAACAAGAGAACCCGCCGCAACGAGAAGCCCACACACCCCAATTAGCGAACAGCCTCCACCCACCACCACGAGAGAAAAGCCTGCATAGCAACAAAGGCCCAGCACAGCCAAAAATAAATAAGCAAATAAAATCATACAAGGCAGAAGGATGGGGAAAGATCTAGCATGCCACAAACAACAAGAAGCAGAGGTGGCTATACGAATATCACATAAAACAGACTTCAGCGCAGAGAAAATGATCAGAGATAAAATAGGACATTACATAATGATAAAAGGATCAACCCACCAGGAGGACAGAACAATCCCAAACGTGGGAGCACCAAAGAGAATCTCAAAACAGAGGAAGCAAAAACTGATACAGCTCCAAGAAGAAACAGACACACCCACAATTACACTGGGAATTTCAAAGCCCCCCCACTCAGAAACTAAAAGAACTGTCAGATTATCAGCAAGGATACAAAAGAACTCAACAACACCATTAACCAACATGATCTAATTGCTATACAAAGAACACCCTACCCAACAGTAACAGAGTAACACAGTCTTCTCCAGTGCCCAAGGAACACTCACTGGGACCATATCCCGGGCCATAAAACAAACCTCAACAAAATTTAACACTGAATCACAGAGAGTATGTTTTCTGGTAAGAAGAGAAGCAAACTGGAAATCAATTACTGTAGGAATCAATCTCTCTAAACACGTGGAAATTAAGCAATTAAAAATAAGATTTTTTTTTTTTTGGCCACATCCTGCAGCACGTGGGCTCCTAGTTCCCGACCAGGGATTGAACTCGCAAACCAGGCACTGAAGGCAGAATCTTGACCACTGGACCACCAGGAAGTCCCAAGCAATACACTTCTAAATAATCTATCAATCAAGGAGGAAATCTCAAAGAAAACTTAAAATACATAGAACTGAATAAAAATGAAAACACAGCAAATCAAAATAAGTAGACTGCAGCTAGCTGTGTGGAAAGGAAAACTTACAGAACTAAAGTCAGTGTACAAAAAGAATTACACCTCATGCCTGAGCGGGAGTCATTCCAGGTACACAAGACAAGTTCAATCTGTAAACATTAAATCACTGTATTCCACTGTATGTTAGTTCAGTCGCTCAGTTGTGTCCGACTCTTTGCGACCCCATGAATCGCAGCACACCAGGCCTCCCTGTCCATCACCATCTCCCGGAGTCCACTCAGACTCACGTCCATCGAGTCCGTGATGCCATCCAGCCATCTCATCCTCGGTCGTCCCCTTCTCCTGCCCCCAATCCCTCCCAGCATCAGAGTCTTTCCAATGAGTCAACTCTTTGCATGAGGTGGCCAAAGTACTGGAGTTTCAGCTTTAGCATCATTCCTTCCAAAGAAATCCCAGGGTTGATCTCCTTCAGAATGGACTGGTTGGATCTCCTTGCAGTCCAAGGGACTCTCAAGAGTCTTCTCCAACACCACAGTTCAAAAGCATCAATTCTTCGGCGCTCAGCTTTCTTCACAGTCCAACTT
>SJYX01003033.1:223763-335193 GCA_006410675.1 Oreotragus oreotragus | reverse complement strand
AGTCGTGTCCGACTCTGTGTGACCCCATAGACGGCAGCCCACCAGGCTCCCCCATCCCTGGGATTCTCCAGGCAAGAATACTGGAGTGGGTTGCCATTTCCTTCTCCAATGCATGAAAGAGAAAAGTGAAAGTGAAGTCACTCAGCCTGTCCGACTGTCAGCAACCCCATGGACTGCAGCCCACCAGGCTACTCCGTCCATTGGATTTTCCAGGCAAGAGTACTGGGGTGGGGTGCCATTGCCTTCCCCGGCAAAAGACTGTTAGGAGGCTGCAAAGACAAGCTATAGGCCGGGGCGGGGGGAAAATGTATAAACCAAGTATCTGACGAAGTTAACATCTAAAAGATCTAACTCCAAACTTGAGGTAAAAAACAAACAATCCAAATAAAAACTGGCAAAAGACATGCACCAAAAATGTATGTGCAAAGAGGACACAGATGGCCAGCGAGCGCTCGTGACAGTGGCCCCTGTCACCAGCTGTAAGGAGCACAAACTGGCACGACAACGCGTTATGGCTGCACACCTATCGGGGCCCCAAAGGGGACTTCCCTGGTGGCCCAGCGATAAAGACCCACCTGCCAACGCAGGGGCACAGGTGGGGGCCCTGGTCCAGGGAGAGCCCACGCGCCTCGGGGCAGCGGGGCCCGCCTGCCACCCCCCTGAAGCCTGCATGCCTAGAGCCTGAGCTCCTCACACCGCGGCTAGAGGGTGGCCCCGCCTGCCGCAACCAGAGAAAGCAAGGGTCCCCGCACGGCCAGGACTACATTTTTTGAGAGAAAGAAAAAAAAGAAAAGAAACAAAACCAAGAATGGCCAGAAGGGAAGACGGGGGCACCACCAAATGCTTGAGAAGAGGTTAAAAAAGAAACAGTTCCCTTTAAAATTCAACATACAACTACTGTACCACCCAACAAGTGCACCCTTGGGCATTTTTCCAGAGCAATAAAACCTAGGTTCCTACAAACACCTGTATAGGACTGTGCATAACGGCTGTACTCCTGACCACCACATCCGGCAAGAAGGCAGAGGTCCTTCAATGGGTGAGTGGGTAAACGAACCATGGAACACCCACGCTATGGAAAACTACTCAGCCATAAAAAGGAACAAACTAACACACACACACGACTCAGATGAATCTGGAGGGAGCTGTGCTGAGTGAAAAAAGCTCCTCCCCAGAGGCTACATACTATATATCCCACTTAGGTGATATTCTTGAAATAATAAACCTACAGGAGTAGGGATCAGCGTAGTGGGCGTCAGGGGTCAGGCTGTGGCTCTATCTGGGCTGCGGGAGGGACCTGAGGTGGCGGAGCCCATCCGTGTAACGACTCTGGCAACGTCCATACAAGGGCTGGGAAACTGCACTCCAGTGAACACTGGGGGAACCTGGATAAAGGGCACACAGGATCTGTCTATATTATTTCTGGGAACTGTAAGGAAACCTACAATTACCTCAAAACAAAGTTTCGCTTTTTAAAGAAGCTTTCAAATGAGCTAGGGTACGAGGTCACATCAGGTCTATACACCAAAGGCCTTCTTGATGGTCCAACGGCAAAGACTCTGCGCTCCCAACGCAGGGGGCTCAGGTGTGGTCCCTGGTCGGGGAACTAGGTCCCACACGCCTCAACTAACACCCAGAGCAGCCAGATAAATAATTTAAAAAAAGTCTAGGGACTTCCCTGGTGGTTCAGTGGCTAAGAATCCGCCTGCCAATGCAGGGGACACAGGTTTGATCCCTGGTCCAGGAAGGTCCCACACACGAAGGGCCAGCTAAACCCACGTACCACAACTGCTGAGCCCATGACCTGCAAAAAGCCACCGCGCTAAGGCCATGCATCGCAACAGAGGGAGCTCCCGCAACTAGAGAGGACCTGCTCGCAGCAGGGAAGACCCAGCCCAGCCAAACAAGTAGTTTTTTTTTAAAGTCTACACACTGAGACGAGGTTAGTATCTACTCTTTCAACATCTGCCACAACATTTCAGCAATAAATATTTCCCTCTCCAGAGATGACAGATGAATGATAATTCATTCAACTAGCCCTGCCATCTGAGTACACTCTTAGTAAGCTAGACACTAGCTACTGCATTAAACTGCACATAAGAGGATCTGTCTCAGCAGATAATGAGTGAGACTGTGGAACAGACACAGGACAAACTGACCAACAGAACACTGCCGTGCCAGAAACAGACCCCTACCCCCGCACACAGAAAGGGGCATCACAGAGGGACACTGGGGTAGCTGCTGAAACAAGTTCATGGCCCATGACCACGACCCCAGTTTGAACAATACTGACTCCTACACAGCTTCAAGAGTGGCAGTTTATCAGTAACAATGTTCCCTGGAGCTAGTCTGTATTAGGGGAAAAACTGCAGGCAACTCAAAGGCCAGAACAACCGATAAGCTGTGTGCTACTCACACCCTGGTGTACTGAATACACGGCAGCCAAAACGGATAACTAGAAGGAACACGGCGGAACCTCAGAAACATCTGAGTGGAAAGCACTCCCAGATTACATACTACATGATACGCTTTCTTAAAAGCTCAAAAACAAACAAAAGTATCTGCTTAGGGCTGCATACTTAGTGGATAAAATTACACATTTTAAAAGAGAAGGAAGCAGAAGTCCATGAGGTTCAAGAAAGCTGTCACCTGGGTTTGGGGGTGTGGGGCAGCAGTGAGCGTCGAGGCGGGGCAGTGGGAACGGGAGAAGCCGTCTGGACAGGCAGCACCACTGACGAAGCCCCCACTGAGAGCGAGTGGCAGAGCAAGGGTGTGTACCTCTTTGCCACCCTTCACCATCTACAGACGTGAACTGTTCTGTACGCATCAACTTACACGTAAATAGGGACTCGGTGGCCCAGTGGCTAAGACCCCCAGCTCCCAGTGCAGGGGACCCAGGTTCAATCCCTGGTCAGAGAACTGGACCTCACATGCAGGAACTAAAACAAAAGATCCCACGGATCCCGCGTGCTGCATCTAAGACCCGGCACAACCAAATAGATAAACTACATGCAAACAGATAATAAAGAACCAGTAACACATAAGCCCACGACCCGGAATTTTTTAAAAATCTTTAAGCAACTGCCTCCTGCTCGTGATTGATAAAACTTGATAGGCTGAACCCACCCCATGATTATGTGATGGGCTGAAAAAGGTCAGAATGCGGTCAGGACACAAGTGTTCTAACGCCAACCAGTTCTGTTTCCCTACCTGTCCTGGAAGGCGCTAGAGTGCACCTCTGGATCTCAAGTTGGCTCCCATGACACAGCGATGTCTCAAGTGCGTCAACAAGTAGCAACAGCGGAAGAAGAGAAGATGGTGGGAGGCGCACTGTCCTCGTGAAGGCGCAGGCACGGCTCCCAGGCCACCCCTCACTCCAAGTCCCCTGGCTCTCAGTGTGCTCTCTGAGCATGCGGCAGGGAGGCCTGGGAGTGACATCTACGCAAGCCCTCCTGCGACCCCCACAGGGTGGTAAGGACTGAAATGTACAAAACCCACTGAAGAAACGTCTCTAGGATGGTTTTCGGTCTAAATTTCTGATTTTTAGGACCGAATGATGAAGATATTGTATATGGAGAGGCACTCTGGGAGTATGTACTTTAACACACAAGGACATGCACTGTAGAGGCCTTTCAGAGAGTTCAACCAGAGCTGACAAACGCGCACACGTGCCGATCTAGTCCGGTCTCAGAATATCGCCAAGGACAAAGGACACTTCAAAGAAAGAGGCGGCCTAGCCATCATGCAAGCGCTCTGCAACAGGTTCCCTCACGCCCTGACAGCACGACCTGGACCTGGACCGGGGGAGGGCGGGGCGGAGAGGCGACAGAGGCGCCCGTCACGGGGAGGGACCAGGCGGCGCCGCTCCTAGTCTCAGCCACGAGCACACGCGCAGTGGGACGTCTCCAATTGTTATCTGGACAGATTTCACGGCTGACCGTGAGCTTTCACAGAAACACTTGGGGTGAGAAGCAGAAGTCAAGCACAAGGCCGAGCACTTTGCGGGCCTCTCTGGAAGTGATTGACCATCACGCTCCACCAGTAGAGTCCTTACAGCAAGAATTAGAGGCTGGGATGAAGAGGACGTGGGAGGGAGTTTTGGAAAAACTGGAAAAGTCCATTTCTGGACCCCAGGAAGAGGATAAAGCCAAAGGCTCTTCAGTTCACCATCACCTGCTAGATCCCATCCTATGCGGTGGCCTGAGGTAGGGCTGGCAAGTACACACCACCAGTGGCCAGGAGACCTCTGCCCCGACCCGTCCTCCACTCTAGCAAGCAAAACACCCTCATTGAGGGTTTAATCCCTCCGCTTCCGAGCCTCCCCTTCCCCTCAACAGGTAATTCTATTTCCCCGACTAGGCAAGATAAGGGCTCACTGAAAGGCCAAAGGCCAGAGCGACAGACTGCCACCAGGACAGGCACAGGCGGCCTGCCACCTGCCACTGCACTGCAACTGCCAAACGAGTAGGAGAATGAATGGACCGCGGCAGGCGGGGCAGTAAGCACCAGCCTACCCCTGGCTGGTTCAGACGGGATGACACGTGAAACAGACATACCGAGAGAAGACACAACTATTCCACAGCTTAGCAAGAACGTCACCACCAGAGAGGACATTAGAAGGAAACTCACACCCAGCCAAGTTAACTGAGAAACCCAGACTACCAACCCCGCATCACTAACTGATTTCATAGCCACTGTGGCATTCGGTCTACAGACAACCTTGAAAAGTTCAAATGCCCTTAGGCCTGACTCTGACCAAAACACTTCATCAGTCCTTTTGAGTCTCCGTGTCCTCATCTGTAAAATGAGACGGAGCTCCATCTCTTCCCCTCCAAGACTACTCCACTCTCTCCCCTCCCTGTCCTGGGACCCACCGTGTGGACCACATCCATGGGGTCTCTGGGTCTTGGGCTTCCAGCAGGATTTGCCCAACAGGCCATGTGGAAGCGGGGCACAGAGGTAGGTCAGGGTACTTCTTGCCCACCCCACTCCCTGATGGGAAACGGAGGCTACCTCCCTGGAACAAACATCTCAGCTCCTCTCAGGGATCCTCTCCACAAACTATCTAGAAAACCAGTCACTCCATCACCTCTACAGGACTAAAGGTGGACACCTAAAGGTCCTGCAAACCTTTTGCTCCTGACTTCCCTGCCTAGACTCAACAGTCTCTCCGTTGCTGTGCTGTGCCCGGTCTTGTCCGACTCTTTGTGACCCCCCTCTCTGTGTCCGACTCTTTCCTAGCTTATTATTTCCAACATCAAACTGGCAGGCTCCTCTGTCCATGGGATTTCTCAGCCAAGAATACTGGAGTGGGTTGCCATTTCCTTCTCCAGGGGATCCTCCTGACCCAAGGATCGAATCCACCTCTCCTGCATTGGCAGGCAGATTCTTCACCATTGAGCGACCTGGGAGGCCCAGTCTCTTTATGGACCTTTGCTCCAAACTCTCCTACCTTGAATGTGCCACCTATTTCCTGCTGGGATCCTAGATTACATAGGAGACACCAACACCTGTACCTTCTAAAGTTACAGATTGGAAACCACATAGCTACTAATGCCAGGCCCCGAGCCCTGATGACCGTTCCGACAATTCTATGGGCGGGAACCGTTTGTCCCAGTTTACAGAGTGGAGGATGAGAGACGTTTAAAAGATTGGTCCCAGCGCACGCAGGTGTGGAAGAGCTACAACTGGGGCTTTAGCCTCCAGACGCTATTCCGTTTCTATTATCACCGTCACGGTCACCATTTTCCCTATCACGCCAGAGCTCCTTATCTTCGTCATTCCTACAGGGAAACAACTCTTCTTGGAGGAAAAGAATCTTATCTCTAGGCCTGGACACAGCTGACCGGTATGGCTAAGAGCGGGAGTTGCAGAGTCGATTCAAAGTTCAAAGCCTGACTTGCCACTTGCAGGAAGTCTAACGGTGAGCAAGAGGATTCCCTCCACCGGGGCCCTCAGGGTCCTCCCACAAAACGGGAAATACAGCAATTCCCTCGCCGGGTTCTGGCGAGGGTTCAATAGGATAACGCTTGCGAAGCACCTGGCGAGCAGTAAGCGCTCCGAGAACCGGAGACGCGCTGGGAAACTGCGGCTTGGAGGCCTTGGCGCTTTTTATTATCTCGAGGACCGGGGAGGTGGGCCGGGGCCTGAGAACCCGAGGGAGAGAGCCCACCGCCGCCGCCCGCGCCCGCGCCCACCTGCTCCTCCAGCCGCTCTATCTCCAGCTGGTTCTTCTCCTCTTCGTCGTACCCCCACTCGTACTCCCCGGGGGAGCTCTCGGCCGAGGAAGCCATGGCGTACTCCTCATCTCCATCGCTCTCACTCACGCCTTCCTCCTGCTGGTCCCACTCTGGCCCCATGGTCTTGTACGTCGCGGCGGCCACGGCCCGCGATAACACCTTCCTCCTCGCCCGAGCCGCCTTAGCCTCATCCTCCTCTCCCTCGGCCTCGGGCCCGGCCTTGGGCTCAGCCTCCGCTTCAGAAGCCGATGCTGCAGCCGCCGTCGCCATCTTGGACTTCCAGAGACTCCCGGGTCCTCTCTTGGCCGCCAAAGACCCGCAGTAGTAGGAGCTGCCCGCGGCGCGCGCCTGGTCAAAATCCCGCTCGTCTGCCACCTGAAGAGAAACTATACGCCTCGGATGACATGAAAATCTCGAAATTCACGAGATTCATGTTATTTTATATACTTTCAGTAGCACTTGTTCGGGAAAAAAAGCTCACCAACAGGGCATGCGTTCCGGCACAACGTCGGACAGCAGTTGGGTCCTTAGGCAGGAAGTGGAAGCCATAGAGGCAGCCACGGAGTGAGCGTGATGGTTGTAGTTAAGGGTTTGGCGCCATCTTGAGAAGGTAAAAAAATGATTCTTGGAATAACTACCTTACCATCTAGTCTGACCTGGCGCGCGAGTCAAGTCTCCCCAGCAACTGAGCCTCAAACGCGCAGAAAAGTCTTAAGTCCTCAGGGAAGGATCGATTGCACCATTCATGAGAATAACTCATTTCCCAGAGATTCCTTCTCTTTATCTAATGCCGGGCGCCTAGCACTTAAATACACCTGTGAGTTTTGATTTTATAGGATCATATTCTGCAAACCAGTATCAATAAATTATATTAATAAACATTTACTTAGAATCTCTTCATTGCTATATCTTGTGATTTAATCTGTGCCAGTTTGCTTTTTAATAGAGACATAAACATATACACTTTTTAAAATCAGAGCAAAGAATTCTTTCCTTTAGTTAAGCTTCTCACTTTAGAGGTAGAAAAGCCTTGGTGGGTCTATTTACTGCCTTGCTCCCTCAGTAGCAAGCTTAAT
Organism: Oreotragus oreotragus; assembly: GCA_006410675.1. Lineage (NCBI taxonomy): Eukaryota > Metazoa > Chordata > Mammalia > Artiodactyla > Bovidae > Oreotragus > Oreotragus oreotragus. Next base: position 327,878 of record SJYX01003033.1, on the reverse strand, counting down.
GGTGTCGTTTTGGGTTGTTTTCCCAAAGCACCCTGACAAAAAGTAGATGTTCAACACAAGATTTGCTCAATGGATGAAGAACTGTCCTTGAATTAGTACAAAAAGGATCGAGGTTTACAAAGACTATCTTTCACCTAGGAGCACACAGCCAGTTAGGGGCAGAAATGAGATTCTAACTCAGGACTGTTCAAGTCAGAATCCCAACTGGGCCCCTCTGGGCAGCCTAGGGCAAGTTACTAAACCGTTCTGATCCTCAAATTCCTAAGCTGCAAAATAGAGCCAAGAAGGGTGGACTGGTTGATCCTCTGTGCCGAATTAGGCAAGGGGGCTTTGTGAACGCAAAGCTGGGTCCTGATTTCCAGCCTAAGGATCCTCAAGATTCAGAACCCAGCTCTGTGGACCAGCCCTCGAGAGATTTCAAACCTTTAGGCTCCGCGCCCCGGGAACAAAACGGGGACACGTGAACGCAGCGGGAAGGCGCATGCGCAAGGTCGCCGGTACGTTAGCGGGTGCGCGCTCCCAGCGGGGAGCCGACTCGCGCACGCGCCCCTCCCCTCGGCCGCGCGGTCCACCTGCGCAGGCGCAAGCCCTCAAGATGGCGGCAGCTGGAGCGGGCCGTCTGAGGCGGGCGGCGTCGGCCGTGTTGCTCCGGGCCCCGCGCCTGCCCGCCCGGGAGCTCTCAGCTCCCGCTCGGCTCTATCACAAGAAGGTAAGAGCGGCCCGGGGATCCGCACCGGGCGGGGGCGGGGGGCGGGAGCGCGAGGACCCCCCAGAGGACTTAGGGGTCCTAGCGGAGGCCCAGCCTGGTGGCCCTCCCCGCTCTGCGCGGCCCTGGAACCCCGACTGCAGCCCAGGGCCCTGGCCGCCCCCAACCCTGGATGGAGCGGCCTTCCTCTCAAGAGGCCGCCTCGAATGACTTTCCCTCGCTGCGCTGGGGCAACTAACCGCGCCTGAGACAAGAATGACAGCTCCCGCTAGCCTAGCGGCAGCTGCCCTCAATCTGAAACGTCCAGCCAGCCTTTTTAAACCTCTCGACTGCCCGGGAAGCAGGGTCCTGCCCTGTCCGGGCCAGCCGGACACAGCGGCCGAGTGACCTTGGGCAAGTCACTGCCCCGCGCTCGTCAGATGGGGTCTGGGCAGCGCCCCCGTACGCGAGTCCATTGCCTGCGGAGTCCTGGGCAGGGCGCTTGGCCCAGGGAGGCCACTGATGTTGATGTTACTGTTGCAGGAGCTCAGCCTCCGGGTGGACATGGACGTGTAACCAACAGTCGTCACGTTTTTGTGCTTGTTTGGGTTTGGGGGTGGTGGGATGCTGTGAGTTAAGACAGGTTGGGTAGTTGGCAGCCACATGAGACGTGTCTCACTCGGGAACCGGTTAACTAAAAAAAGAATGCGGTAAATCAACCCCGGGGCGGAAAGTCCAGATTGGATATTATCTTGCAGATCCTTGGACTTGGAACTCAAAATCCGTGGTCGGATAGGTCAGGGGAAGGGGACTGGAAGTTCGTAATACTTAACGACTTTTGTTTCCCAGTGAGGGAAACAAACCGCAAGGTTTTTAAAGCCTCGCGTGCCAGTTTGAATAGAGGTCTACTCTGTTCTGGCTTCCACGCGTTTGCGCACAGACCTGGCTCCCCGCGGACCCGGGGCTGTACCGTGTTGACAGCACACGCGGAATGACCTGGCGCGCGCAGCCTTTCCGCCACCAGGGCGCGCTGCGGCACCGCAGATTTCCGGGCCCCGAAATACAGTCCTGGTTATTATCACCGCACACAGATGGCCGTATTCCATAGCCTTGTTCCTCCCGTAACAATCTCCTTGAGGCTTCTAGGAAGTCCTTCCCTTTCTGGACCATACAGACGTATAGGTTTTTGAATAGTAAGCATTCTTTTGAGAATGAATTTTCTTCCGAAATTACAAAAGTGCTGTTTGAGCCCAACTCTGTGACTTGGGTGGTTAGAGGTCAAGTAATTATTTGTGGTTCAAAACCCCACAGAATTAAGACATGATTTTGCTGATTTTTCTCCAGGATCCCCATATCTCTTAAATCCTGCCCAAGTGAAATTGGGTACTTAGTGATGGCCTGCCAGGTCCAGCTTGCTGACTTAAAGGAGCTTGCTGTCAAAGTCGGGGAGATGAACAGCAAAAAAGAGTGACTGTGATTTATCTTCACTCTCATTTCAGGTTGTTGATCATTATGAAAATCCCCGGAACGTGGGGTCCCTTGACAAGACATCTAAAAATGTTGGGACTGGATTGGTGGGGGCTCCAGCATGTGGTGATGTCATGAAATTACAGGTACCCCTGGTTTCCATCTTTACTGGTGGTAATGGTGACCCCTTTGCTTGTACAGTGCTCTGTAGTTGATAGAGCATTTACATGTCCAGCATTGCCTCTGGTCCCCATCTTGATTCCTATGAGGTGGGATAACTCAGTGTTACAAATGATTCCAGCAAGGGCTGAATCCTAGTCCTCCTGGTAAGCTGCTGACCCCTTCTGACAGAATAAACAGATCTCACGTTCATACTCACTGTATCAGTTAGCAATCCCCAGAGGCACAGGAAATGCAATAAATCAAACTCTGCCTGCCCCCACGTTGGAAGCACCCAGCACTGTGGTAAACCATGGCTTTCTCCACATCTCCTTCGTCACTGTGGTGGGAAGCTGGCCAGGCGGCTTCATGCCTATCTTGGAAAACAGAAGCAAGGCAGGGGGGAACGCACTGCATGCAGTTTGACGTCAAAGGGGAAAGCACCAGCCGGTGACCTTCCCTGCCAGCTCTGGCAGTGCTTAAAGGTGCACACTGACCCAGCGGCTGGGAAGCCAAAAGTCAGGCTTGGGAGTGGGAGGAGACTGGGCAGGAGGCACACTTTTTGGCTGATCTTTGCCAGTGAGGCCCGTATCATTCTGTATAGTTGTTTCTGCTTGCAACTTTTCATTGCTGAACTCTTTGAAACAGAGGGGCCTCAGTAATCAACGCCCAAACTTTTAAGTATGGAAAGCAGGAGCAAAACTCTTAGGAAGTCCCCTGCAGGCCTCCGTGAGTGCCGGGCTCTGCAGGCAGCACCAGAACCCTGCTAACTCCTGCCTCTTTTCTAGATTCAAGTGGATGAAAAGGGCAGGATCGTGGACGCCAGGTTTAAAACATTTGGCTGTGGCTCTGCCATTGCCTCCAGCTCATTAGCCACCGAATGGGTCAAGGGGAAGACGGTAAGGCTCTTAAAAACTAGAGTTAAGTCATATCCCCACACACCTACCTCTTGGTTACGGGAATGGTTTAAGCAAACACTATAATTTTTTTCTAAATATTCCAAGGATTTTCTTTTTAATTTTGCTTATCCAGGTTTTTATCAAATTCTTCTCCACATTGGGAATTATGGATAATCTTAAGTGTTATTTTAGTTTGGGGTTTTCTGTTGTTGTAGACTATTTTTATTTGTTTGGGGGTTTTGGTGGTGTTTTAACTAAATCAAAAAAAGGTCCCCACCTACCCCTAGAACACAACAGAAGTGGGGAGAAATCTTTGGCTTTCTCCAAGGTCACAGACGTTATCATTTCTTAGAAGTCGAAGTCTGCTCGGGGATGGGTGTACCATGGTTTGTTTTGTTTATTTCTTCCCATCTGGTTTCAGGAAGGATTGCAGGTGGCTTACAAGGATTCATGAGATAACAGACTAGCCTTTCAAAAGCCCCGTCCTCATTAAAACCTCTCAGAAAAGCCAGACTGTGGGTGCTCTTCCTTGCAGCCCCAACAGCCAGAGTTCAGCAGGCTGAGTCACGGAGGCCTGTGCCGGGCAGCTCTGCAGCCAGGCCGCCTGCCAGGCCACGTGCTACCAGCCTCCAGTGACTCAGGGCCTCCTGGCCAGCAGGCTCCTCAGAGCCAGGAAGCGCAGACCTAGCTTGTGCCGGCCGATCTGTCCGGAACAATCCTCAGGGGAAGAGGGCATGAGGAGACGGCACCTCAGAAAGCGGGGAGAGGGCCCTTCTCTGACCTTGAGAGCCTCCCATCTGAGTTTGCAGGAACAGAACTTGAAGCTTAATTCAGCAGAGTTGGCAGACTTGGGAGACTGGAGGACAGGCTGGGAAAATGCTTTCCTTAAGGCAGCAGGCCCTGTTCCACAGAGGCCTGCCCCCAGCTCTGCCCTCAGCTTGAGACAAAGTCCAGACATTCTTTCAGTCCACCTGGAGGTGAAAAGTCCTCCTACAGGCCGGGGATGAGCCCCAAGGTCTCCTCCCAGGAGCTGTCTATGCTGCTGGCCCTGGCCCCACCCACCTCCCTGACACCATCCAGCTCACAGAATCGATGGACATCAGAGAAGCTCGTAGTCACACAACCATCGCAGGAAATCACTGCCTTTCGGCAAACAGCCTCAAGAGGACTTCCTGGTTGTCAAGTGGTTAAGACTCGGTGCTTCCTCTGTAGGGAACACAGGTTCAATCCCTGGTCGGGAACTACAGTCCCTCATGCCATTTGGCCGAGAAAAAAAATACACCAAAAAACGGCTGGAGCTGCTGGCCTCAAGGAGATCCCTCCGAGCCTCCCTGGGCTCTGCTCCTGGCTGTGGCAGTGTCTCTGCAGGCCAGGCTCTCCCCAGCCCAGCAGTGCTTGCTCTTCGGTCCCGCCAGACAGAGCATCACTAAAGCTGCCCCTCTGTCCTGTCTGCCTCTCAGGTGGAGGAAGCCTTGACCATCAAAAACACAGACATCGCCAAGGAGCTGTGCCTCCCACCTGTGAAGCTGCACTGCTCCAGTACGTGTCGCCCCAGCATGCCAACAGGCTTGGGCTGGGGGCGGGGGTGGTACTGGGGGGTTTCCGCAATGGTGTCCACGTGCATTTGGACAGGTGAATGGTGAGTCCTTTGGGGTCGTGGAATCCACCTTTATAACCTCAGAGGATTAGAGCTCGGGTTGTCTTCACAGCCTCCAGAAGGTCAGGGCCCCAGGGTCTCCCGGCGGGTGCTGTGGGTTGGGCATCATACCGAGCTGGTCTCGGCCTCACTTCTGACCCTTCGGAATGTCCTCCAGTCGTGTCCTCACCTCCCCTCACAGAGCAGGAAATGAGGGCTCAGGTTCAAGCCACCCAGCCTCACAGCTCCTCAGGGAAGGGCCAGAGTCTAAAGCCCAGACTTTGATTCTGAATCTGTGCTGTTCCCACCCCACCGTGGTGAAGTTGGCACGGGTGAAAGAGAAAATGCGGCTTCCACCATAATCCCATCTCCTGTGCGTTTTATCACTTCCTTTCCAGAGGCCGTTACTCTCGGGGTCTGCATCTGTGTATATGGGATGACTCAGCCCAGCTGTGCAGTACACTCCTCTTCACTGTCCTGAGAGAAAGCCAGATGCTGAAGGCTTTTACTTAGCTTTCTCATTCAGTCTAAAGCCTTAAAAATCTCACCCTTCTAGGGGAAGGAGGGAATGAGACATAGTAGCCCTAACTAAGTGATGGAGGTTTACTGACCAAATTAGTTAAAAGTCAGCAGAGCCAGGCCTCCTGCCAGGGCAGGACTCACAGGGCAAGACATGGGTACCAGGGCCAGGACGGAGGTCTGCTGAGACCCGAGTTCTTTCCACTTGAGCTGGAGTCTCAAATACCCGTGAATAAAGGCCATGGCTTGCAAACATTTTCATGTGGTTTCAGAGAAACCCCTGCCTTTTCATCAGGCCTTCATGGGCTGGAACTTAGCCAGCACTCTCCACCGTCACCACAGCTTTCTCAATGCTTGTTTCCCCCAAAGCCTCCCTTTTAATACCGACTCCAAAATAAAAGCTGCCAAACTTGGGATCACTAGAGTAAGCCGGCAAATGCCATCCCACCCCCAGACACACAACCTGAGTTATGCCAGCCAGCATCACCAACATCCACCGTGTTATCCCGACTTCCATGTGAGCAGCTGAGAACTAACATCAGTTGTGTCGTTCCCCACCCACCCCTCCCCCAGTGCCCAGACACTGCGTATACAGCCCTCACGCTATCCCAGCGAGAGGCTGAGCTGAATCCCAGGTGTGCCCCCGGGTCTGTCCCAGAGCCGCCCCAAGGGAGTGGCTCAGGAAATGGCCAGCTTGCTCCTGACCCTGCACCCTGGTGAGGACTGTCAAGCCCATCCCAGCACCACTGTCTCAGCTCTTAACAGATGTAGAAACCTACAGGCTGTGTTTTGTTCCGCAGTGCTGGCTGAAGACGCCATCAAGGCCGCCCTGGCTGATTACAAACTGAAACAAGAGCCCAAAGCAGGAGAGGCCGAGAAGAAGTGAGCCCCGGTGACGGGGGCCTCAGACGCCCCGCAGGCCGCCAGCGCCCCCGCCACAGGCCACAGAAGCGGCCAGGAGCCCTCGCACTGAATAAAAGCGCTCTGAGGTCCGCACAACCTTTGCTGCTCACCTTGCGAGTCTAACTCAAGCAAAATACACAGCCTAGTTGTTCTGAACCCTGGGGTTTCCTGCAGCTCACATGCATCGCCTTAACCTCACGCGTGTCTATTTCGATCTGTGTGTATGACCCCAAAACTGAAATCAATAGCAAAGTCTCAGGTTTGGGGAGTCGTGAAGTGCACAATATCTAATTCTACCTGAATCTTTGGGGGGAAGATTACCAGTAGAATGCCTTGGTAAGATTATTTGGTAGGACCAAATAACATACAAGTATTGTACATAAAACAGATTTTGCATCTATATAATAAAGGAATGTTGTAAGACAGTCTCTCTGGTAAGCCTTGTGGCTGGGGCTCCTCCCTCCCTCCACAGGACTGCCTTCAGCCCCACGGGGTTGGTTCGCAGATGCTGAATGGGGTGACAACCGAGGCTCCTCTCCAAGCAAACGGCGGCAAAGACCACGCATGGAGGTCTTCACAAAGCCGGTGTCAGTGACATCTGAAGCAAGGGGGAGGGGAAGGACGTGGCCATTACTCTTCATTGTTCTTTACAGCATAGCAGGCTGACAACTCAAAGTGACTCCAAGAGACTTTTTGTAACTTGCCTGGTTTCTGAAATCTGAGAAACTCTGGCTTGGACTCTACCCTAAAGCTGTGGACCGAAAACAGAGGCCTGAGGAATGAGCTTTAAATATCAGTTTCTAGGCCCAGGTTCTGCTCCAGGTCTGGCCAGGCAGTTCCAGTATCTTACTTTTGTTTTGTTTGTTAACTTTTTATTTAATGGAGTATAGCCAATTAACAATGTGATAGCTTCAGGTGGACAGCAGAGGCCCTCAGCCATACAAATATACATATCCATTCTCCCCCACGGCCCTCTCCCATCCAGGCTGCCACACACATTGAGCAGAGTTCCCTGTGCTGTACAGCAGGCCCTCGTTGGTTATCCAATTTAAATATAGCAGTGTGTACATGTCCATCCCAAACTCCTTACTTGTCCCTTTCCCCATCCTTGCCCCCCCACCAGCAGCCATAAGTTTGTTCCAGTACCCGACTCTTGAGAACCTCTTGGGTGGTTTTGTGTGGAGGCGATAAACCAAGCCATCAGGAAGAAACCTCTTTGGTCCACACCTGCACAGCTGTGATACTTAAGTAGTTCGTTCTGAACAGTCTGTATGTGTACGGTAATCTAAAGTTTTAAAACATCCACCTCTGACTCAGGGACAAGTAACAGGCACCTCATCTCTGTCCGCCTATCCCATCTGCCCCCGGGGTAGACAGGCGATGGGTGAGGGGTCATGCAGAGATGTCCTTGGTCACACAGCAGCTCAAAGCCCCACTACAGGAGGTCCAACGGTCTAGTGGAAACATGACCTCACAATGCCAGCTAAGACTCAGATCTCCAGCTTCAAAAGTAAGATGTCCTGACGGTCAGGCATAGGCTGGCTGTGTCTTCTCTTAAATATACCTCCTTTGTTTTATAAAAAAAAAAACAAACAAAAAACATGAAACTCCTCTGGGTACTGGGGAAGGGCATGAAACTTCAAAGGCCCTTCCCCGCACCCGGTGGGGAAGGCCGCAGAGCAAGGCCTTCATCAGAACCTCAAATTAGAGCAGCCGAGTGGAACCATGTCACGTTGTCCTGTGTGGCGTGCTCTGCTGTTTAATTCACGGTCCCTCTAGGCTGCGCTTGTCTCTTCATTATATGTGGCCGCCCTGCAATTCCCCACCACTGTTCTTTGCGACTTTTTAAAAACGAGACATTTTTGTCCCAGTTACACCCTATGAGAGCCGAGCCTAAATCCTACACATCAGAAGCTGTTCATAAACAGCCACGGCAATAGCCCAAACCTCAAAATATGTGGTCATGTAGCTGAAAGAGAAGAACATTTTGGTTGAACTTCCATGAGAGACTGTCCTTGGCTCAGACACAGCTAGTCTGAACCACAGGGGGGCACCATGTCCCCACGGGTGAACTCAAGTCTACAGATCTTGACATCCCAAGAATCTTCGCATCTCCACGTAAACTCTTCCACTGGAGATCCCAACGTGTAAGTGACGAAGCTCCATGCACTCCTGCATCGGGCCAGGCCCTCACATTTGTAATCCCCTCCATCCTCAGCACAGCCCTCTGGGCTGGGCATTGTTTCAAACAAGCAAACTGGCTCGGGAGGTCAGCCACTCCCAGGCCATGAGATTGGGCGTGGGCTGGGCGACCTCAGAGGCCATGATTCTCCTGCCCTGTTTGCTTCCTGCAGAACTCGACACCACCGGAGGCTCCCCTGTGCCTTGAGCATCAGCGGGAGGTGACCCCTAACACAGAGCGAGCCCTAATCCATTCATTTGGCCAACTTTCCACCAACCACTGTGCCTGGCCCCAGCCGTGCCTCAGTCATCCGGGAGCTCAATTTAACCCCAACATCCGATTAAATCTGATGCTTTGTGGGTAGGGCCTGGGCACAGACATTTTCCCAAAGCTCCCCGGGAGTTTCACAGAATGCAGCCCTGAGAGAGAACCACCGTGGAGTGCTCTGCACTTTGCCAAGCAGTTTGCTGAAATTATTTCCGTGGAGGCTGACACTCCTATGAGAAGGCGTCCCTTTCCACCTCCAACTCCCTCTCTGCCCCTCCCACCTCATGCATCTGCCTTGGTCTGGGCCTCTATCACCTCTCTCCTGGCCTCCCCACAGGCCTCCCTGCCTCCAGCCTCACTGCTGGAATCCAGTCCCCACTCTGACCCTGTCCCTCCTCTTGAAACCTGTCCCTGGCTCCCTATCGCCCTTCAAACAAATCCAAACTTCCTACTACATCGATCCATCTCTTTGCTCTGGATGGATGCTCACCAAACCTTCCTTTCAGCCCTGTGCTCCTCCCCCCACCAGAAAGGGCCCAGCCAGGCACCTTCCCTTAACTTCCACTCAGCCTGGGAGCCTCATCTCAGACACTGCCTCTGCAGGGAAGCTGATCCCGACTCCCCCAGGCTGAGCTAGGCGCCATCGCTGCTCCCAGAGCGCCTGCCCTTCCCTGATCCCATACATATTACAGATGGTTTTTGTACTCTGCTCTTGCCTTGTCTTTCTGTATCATTACTCAGAAACTTGAGTCTTTTTTAAACAATTTTTTTCATATTTAAATAGGTAATATACTTTTTTTTTTTAATTCGGGACTCCCCCGGGAATCCAGTGGTTAAGAATCCGCAGGGGACATCTGCTCAGTCCCTGGTCTGGGAAGATCCTACATGCCGTGGGGCAACCAAGCCCGAGCTCTAGAGCCACACAACTACTGAGGCTGAGCACTGCAGAGCCTGCGCTGCACACCAAGGGGAGACACCCCGGCACCGCGGCTCGGGAGCAGCCCCAGCTCGCGGCAGCTGGAGGAAGCCCACGCACAGCAGAGAAGGCCCAGCACAGCCAAGAATACACAAATGAAAATGTAAAACATAGCAACAACAAGTATAGTTAGCTCAATCCAAACAGCCTGAAAGGAACAGAATGCTATACAAGCTTCCTTACCACCCCTACTAATTCCCCAGTCTCCCTCCTCATAGGCAATCTCTGGTATCTGCTCCTTAGCTGTCTTTCCAGAAATTTCCAAAGCACATCCACATAAACATGTACTTTGGAAATGCCTGTTCATTTCTTCAGTTTTTACACAAATGGTAGCATACTACACATACTTCTGTATCTTTTCATTTTCCTCTTAACCATATTTCTCCATTTCGATTCCTGTAGACCAACCTCATTAACAGCTACCCAGGAGTCCATGTAGGATGGTTCATAACTTGGCCTTCTACTGATGACAGTAATATCAATCATGGCTTCCCTGAAAGTGAGAGAGGAGAGTGAAAAGGTTGGCTTAAAGCTCAACATTCAGAAAACGAAGATCATGGCATCCCATCACTTCATGGCAAATAGATAGGGAAACAGTGGCTGACTTAATTTGGGGGGGCTCCAAAATCAAAGCAGATGGTGATTGCAGCCATGAAATTAAAAGACACTTACTCCTTGGAAGAAAAGTTATGACCAATCTAGATAGCATGTTAAAAAGCAGAAACATTACTTTGCCAACAAAGGTCCATCTAGTCAAGGCTATGGTTTTTCCAGTGGTCATGTATGGATGTGAGAGTTGGACTGTAAAGAAAGCTGAGGACTGAAGAATTGATGCTTTTGAACTGTGGTGTTGGAGAAGACTCTTGAGAGTCCCTTGGACTGCAAGGAGATCCAACCAGTCCATCCTAAAGGAGATCAGTCCTGGGTGTTCATTGGAAGGACTGATGTTGAAGCTGAAACTCCAATACTTTGGCCACCTGATGCGAAGAGCTGACTCATTTGAAAAGACCCTGATGNCTGAGGACTGAAGAATTGATGCTTTTGAACTGTGGTGTTGGAGAAGACTCTTGAGAGTCCCTTGGACTGCAAGGAGATCCAACCAGTCCATCCTAAAGGAGATCAGTCCTGGGTGTTCATTGGAAGGACTGATGTTGAAGCTGAAATTCCAATACTTTGACCACCTGATGCGAAGAGCTGACTCATTTGAAAAGACCCTGATGCTGGGAAAGATTGGGGGCTGGAGGAGAAGGGGACGACAAAGAGTGAGATGGTTGGATGGCATCACTGACTGGATGGACATGTGTTTGGGTAGACTCCGGGAGTTGGTGATGGGCAGGGAGGCCTGGCGTGCTGTGGTTCATGGGGTCGCAAAGAGTCAGACACAACTAAGTGACTGAACTGAACTGGTGGCTTAGTGGTAAAGAATCCCCCTGCCAATGCGGGAGATGCAGGAGATGCAAGTTCAATCCTTGGATCAGGAAGGTCCCCTGGAGAAGAAAATGACAACCCACTCCAGTAGAAATCCCATGGACAGAGGAGCCTGGTGGGCTACAGGCCATGGGGTTGCAAAGAGTCTGACACAACTTAGCAACTAAACAACAAATGTCAATTATGGGACCCAGCCTCTGGTCCAGCTCTTGTCTTACTAGGGGCTTCATGAATGCTCATTTAGTGAATGGATGGAGGCAGGAAGGATGTGTGAGTGGATGGATGGGTAGATGGAAGGGGTGGGTGGAGGGTGTGTGAGTGGACGGATGAAGGACAGATGGAGAAACAGAGGCTCAGAAAGGTGAAATGACTTTCCTCAGATAGCACAGTGAGGAAGTGGTAGGTTAGAGCTCCAGCTGTGGTCCTCTGCCCGCCTCCCGCCCCCAAAGCACCGCACCTCGGCCATGACCACATCTGTAGCCTAACCTTTCCTGGATGTTATTCCTGGATTCCAGCCACTTGGGGCCACACCGAAATGCACTTTCACAACTTCTCATTAAGCACTGTCCTGCCAAAACCTGCTATCTGTATCACGGAGTCTTCTTAACAAGCCAAGCAAATGAGAGGCGATCAAGGCCCCTTGAACTTGAGACAAGAAGAGAGCAGACTCTGTGTCCATCCTCATGATGGGACAGAAGATTCCCGGGTCCCGCTGAATCTTGGCAGAGTGAGGGGGACTCTGCGGATGAGCTCCAGCCCCAACCAGAAGATGGGTGTGAGTGCCTCTCCCATTGGTGGCGTTGTGGCCTGTCTGCTTGCTCCCTCCATCCCTCAAGATGACACCAGCCAAGCCCTCGAGGAGGGCTCCCCGGAGAAGACCTTCTCCACCCAGGAGCAGCAGCAGGACAGAGCAGGGTGAGCTCAGAGCCTTGGAGTCAGAAACGGTGGCTTCAAATGGTGCCTAGCCCTGTGTGACCCTGAACAAGAGACCTCAACCATCCCAAATCGCCATTCATTCATCTGCAAAATGGGACGACAGTAGAACCTACCCGGTCTGGTTGATGTGACCATTAAATGAGATGAAGCAGGTGAAGCACATGGCGCATAATGTTCATTGTTGTTACGGTCGCATGGCTCTTTAGCCCCAGAGACAGACCCGGCACAGTTGCTGGGTGTTATACAGATGAGTTCATTTACTCTGCACAGAAATCCTAAAATTCTATGATCATCCCATTCTACAGATGAAGAAACTAAAAGGTAAAGGCATGTGTCCAAGGTCACAGAGCCAGGACGTGGCCGCAGCGGGGCTCCAGCCCGAGATCTCAGACCGTGACTGGCCTATTCTCTCTTATGGCTGTTTTTATTACTGTTAACATCAGTTTCATTACCATGACTCGTAGCAACGGTTACTATTACAACCACTGTTACCATCACTGCTGCTATTACTGTTTTTAAAATACTATAAGGAATTCCCTGCGATTCAGTGGTTAGGACTCGGCATTTTCACTGCCGGGGTCCAGGTTTGATCCCTGGTCAGGGTATTATGATCCCGCAAGCCATGGCAAAAAACTAGAATGACATGAAATAAAAATTAATAAAGTAAAATAAAATACTATAACTTCAGGCTTCCAACCTATGGTGTCTTTGCCTTGGGATGAGCCCTCAGAGCACGGCCTCCAAAGTTACACAAGTTGTAGTCTGCCTGCCCCTGTGCAGGGGACACACAGACGTGACTTCTGCCACACATGGCTTGACAGGCAAGCTCACTCCACTGTACTTGGTCAGCCACAGAGCACAGCTACTCCCAAGGCCCAGCCTCAAATACCACTGGCAGCCTCCCTGCCCAGCTATCTTTGGAAATGTCCTGTTGGGCACTCCAGCCTGTGGCCTCACCTCAGAGAAGCCCACATCCCAGAATAACTCCTGGAGGCCCCCCGGGTAAGGACAACGCTTGATGCCCTAGATCTGCTGGTGAAAAAGAGGTCCTGGGGAGCTCCATCCCCCCGTCCCACCGCTGGGGTCTCAGGCTGCTGGAGCAGAGGAAGCCCCAGTGGGGAAGTCAGGCTGGACCCCTCCCTACCAAACACCTCTCCACCACACACAGCCCCTTTGAGCAGGACCACAGGATATGAGGGCATACCTTGGATGGGGATCTAGGGACTTGGGTTCTAATCCCAGCTCTGTCATGATCTCTCTATGGGACCTTAAGCAGGTACTTAACCTCTCTGAACTCTGATTTCCCTTCCTGAAAAATCAGCAGAATACTAGCTCCTAAGTGATAGATTTGTTGTAAGGATTAAAAGAATGATCACAAGTGGGGAGAAAAGAGCACACTACCAGGCATGCAATAAGCACTCAATGAATGTTAGCCATCATCACCATCGCCATCATCATCACCCCCATCAACACCACCATCATCATCCCCATCACTATTATCATCACCCCTATCATCAACACCATCACCCCCATCATCACCACCATCATCCCTATCACCACCATCCCCACCATCATCATCCCATCATCACCACCATCATCCCATCAACCCCATCATCACCATCACCCCCATCATCACCATCATCATCCCCATCACCACCATCCCCAACATCACCATCACCATCATCCCCATCATCACATTGCCATCATCGTCCCATCAACCCCAACATCACCATCACCATCATCCCCATCACCATCATCCCCATCATCATGAAAGGTTGTTGCTGAATCATGCAAAAACACCAGGATTCTTGGCCTCCGGAGGAGAAGAATTCAATCCGGGGCCAGAGACGAGGCTTGATTGCTCAAATTCTAAGTTTTGAGACATTCCTTTCTTTCATTAACAGACTGCTGGTGACTATGTAACATCCAGCTGAAGACTAGCTGGGGGATACTCTTTCTGCCCCCTTCTGATGCCTATGTCAGAAGCTTTCTCTATCTCCTTTATACTTGATTTTTTTTTCCTTTATACTTTAATAAACCTTTGTTACACAAAAGCTCTGAGTGATCAAGCCTCATCTCTGGCCCCGGATTGAATTCTTCTCTTCCGGGGGCCAAGAATCCCAGCATCGTAATTCAACAACAACGTTTCACTACCTGAATCCACCCTGTGTGCAGTGTCGTGCTCAGAAAAACAGTTTCTGAGCACTTCCGCTTGGTGTCCATAGTGACTGGGTAGAGGAAGGGCTCGCTAGAACATCAATGTTGGTTGAGCTTAGGAGATTTCTAGTGGTGAAGCTGATGTTTCCCTTGTGTCCTTCCATGATGTCATGAGGTTCTGGGGAGCCACACGGATCCCTACAGTTTAAGAAGCCTTTGAATCTGGAAATATTCCCAATAGCAAGAGCAGCTATAGTTTACAAAATGGAAACAAACAACATATGAAAAACTAATAGAGAAGAAAACTAAAGGGAGTCAGATTTTTCCCATGGTATCTCATCCTTGTGCAGATACGCACAGAACACGGAAAGAGACCCTGTGAGAGATGTAAACCATGTTGCTGGCACATGGATCAACTTTCTATTTCGATGACTCAATGTTGGGTATCATCCTCACATAAAGGATTGTAAACATAGCCTTCCTGCTTAGAAGAATACTTGAATGCATCACCATTAATGGTGGCTTTGGAAGCTGAAATGGTGTGCGTCTCCAAGTGAGATTATTCCAAGGTATCGGATAGTCCCTACAAGCCACAGAACCGTGAAACTTCCCTAGATTTTGAAGCCAGTTGTTAGATCTGAAAAAGTGAACACGTATAATTTAGAGAATAGAAAGCTAAATGCTACTAGAATCACATTCGCCTTGCATGCTGATCATTCAAGCTATGTTCTCATTTTTCTCAGGACACCTGTAGACGAGCTGAAACAAATCTCAAGGATAAGACGTGCATGGTGGATGACACACTGTCCATGATTTCAAGAGAAATCGGTAAATCTTTGTTGCAGAATCAGGACCTGATGACCAAAGGTACCTGTGCGTGTGAATGTGAAAGGACAATCTTCAACCCGGAAGCTCTGCTGTGTGCAGTGCCCTGCCCACTCAGGGGCAGTTCACATACAATTGGTGTACTGGTCCTTGAATGGGTAGAGTAAGGCTCACAAGAATCTCATTTGTGGTTATTTCTGGACCAGTGATGGGGATGGGTTGGTAGGTTTCACTGAGCTGCCTGCCTTTATATCGTAATGACCTTTGGAGTTGTCTGTGGCTGAGGCATCTACAGCATTATTTCATTGGTCTTATCTGCACAATGTTAACACAAAAGTTTTTCAGAAGACCCGATGATTCCAAGAGGAGAAGTGGGAAACCCCAGAGGTCTTCTCACTCTGTCTCGGGTTCCATACATAGCAAGTAGGCATAGAGACGTGGATGATGGATCCCTATTGAAGGAGGGAATCAGGTGAAAATAGGAAGGTGAATATACTCTAGGGGCCTGGATCTCTCTTGTGTGCATCCTATAGAGTGCAGTAGGTGGAGAGATCATAATTGCCTGTATGACTGCCTGGAGTCTTGGGTTAATCTATAATTGATATCTGTGCTGTGTGCAATGCCCGTCCTAGAGAAGAACAGATCGGGTGTACCTCGTGTAGTCATTCCGTGTCTTTGTAGATTGAGGCACACTGGGAACATGATTTTTGTTTGACCTTGGAATAGTTCGAGTTTTGGTGCTGCATGTGTGTGTGGGCTGCTTTCCATGATATCTTGTGGGTCCAGGAAGCCAACCGGTTTGTAGGCATTTCGAGGGTGCTTCCAGGGTTGAGTATGCCTGATATCATCAGCAACTACAGGTTAGATAATGGAATCGAAGTTCCTAGTAGAGAAGGCACTAAACGGAGTAAGCTTTTACGTAAGGTATCTCATCTTGGTACAGATACCCATGGGTGTGGTGTGAGGTCCTGCCAGTGGGGTGATCGACTTTTGATCGTTGTGGGTCAACTTTCTCTAGGTGCATAGGTAAATGTTGGGTGCCATAACCACTTAAGGAACCTGTAAATCGAGGCTTCCTGAGTAGCATAATGTGGGACACCATCATCATGACTTGTGGCCTTTGGACAAAGGATGGGGGTAAGGCTCCAGGTGATATAGTCCAAGATATCAGGCAGGGCCAGGAAGCCACCTGGGTGACAAACGAACCTCAATTTTGATCTCAGAAGTCCACATCTGAAAATGTGACTATGGATAATGTGCAGAATGGAAAGATTAATGCTCTTAGAACCACATTCACCTTGGTTGTTGTGCCTTTACCTGTGTTCATATATATCTCTAGATATCTTAGGCCACCTGAACAGATCCTCAAGGAGAGGAGATGCAGTTTGGATGACAGTGGATCTGTGTTTTGATGGTAGCTGGATACATGTTTTTGTGGCATCAGAATATGCATGATGAGCAACAGTATATGTNTAGGTAAATGTTGGGTGCCATAACCACTTAAGGAACCTGTAAACCGAGGCTTCCTGAGTAGCATAATGTGCGGCACCATCACCATGACTTGTGGCCTTTGGAGAATGGATGGGTGTGGGGCTCCAGGTGATATTAGTCCAAGATATCAGGCAGGGCCAGGAAGCCACCTGGGTGACAAATGAACCTCAATTATGTTCTCAGAAGTCCACATCTGAAAATGTGACTATGGATAATGTACAGAATGGAAAGATTAATGCTACTAGAATCACATTCACCTTGGTTGTTGTGCATTTACCTGTGTTCACATGTATCTCTAGATATCTTAGGCCACCTGAACATATCCTCAAGGAGAGGAGATGGAGATTAGATGACAGTGGATCTGTGTCTTGATGGCATTTGGACACATGTTTGTTGTGGCATCAGAATATGCATGATGAGCAGCAGCATATGTGGATGTTAGGGTGAAAGGTTATTTTCTCCTCCTGCAAGTCCTGCTGAGTGCTGTACCCTGCTCAAAGAGGTTCAGTTCACCTAGACGCTGTGTGAACCACACTGTCTCTGTAGAGTAACGCTCACAAGAACATCTTTTGTAGTGGCTTCTGGATCAGTTGTGTGGGTGGAGTTGCAGGAGTCCTTGAGCTGCCTGCCTTGATGTTGTAATGACCCTTGAGTCATCTTTGCCTGTACCATTCTTGGGAAGATTTCATTCATCCACTCCTCACAATGTGACCCCAGACACTGTCCAGGGGGAAAGAAGTACATATTTGGAGAAGAGTGAAATTCAAGATGCTTCTTTTCTCACTCTTCACCCCCATACCTCTCAAAAAAGCAGAGGGGTGTGAGCAGTGGACAGCAACTCAGGCAGGGATGATCATGAAAATCAGCTCATTGTTATCTCCAGGGACTGGAAATATCCTGAGTGCAGTCATGGGCATGATGGGGAGAGAGCTCATAGCTGCTTCTCAGGGAGAACAGGGGCTTGTGTAGATCCTCCACTGAGAGCCCTTCTGGGTAGAGTTCCCTATGAAACAGGGGCTGGTCACTTCTGTTTCATGGCACCAGTGCTTGTTTTGGTTGAAAATGCTGAATCGGGCACACGGAGCTGACCTTTGTATACAGGAATGGTGCAGATCCGGGTGTGCTTGTTTGTGCTATGGAAAATCCATGAAGACACTGGCGTTCCCCCGGTCTCTGGAATCGTCAGTGTGATTTCAGTGGTGCCTTGCTCACAGTGCAAACGCCTACTTTAGAGACTATAAAGAATTTTTGCAGTAGAGTAAAAACGAACTCTTCCTGTCTTTTCTCTGGTACCGCTCCTCACCATTCCAGTAAGACATAGAGCAAAAGAGCAAAACTCCATTGAGTGATGTATGTGTTGTGTGGGCAGTGAACGAATATGTTTCAGTTTATGGAAATTCTAGACATCATTCAATAGGATCTGGTAGGAAGAGAGGTGAACATGACATTTGGATGTGTGTGAAGTTGAGATTTGGTGCTCCTACTGAGAGGGTAACAGGCAGGAAGGCCAGGGGTCTCCAATCGGAGGAAATAGCCTGCAAATGTCAGACATTTTACCTCTCTTAAGAGGCAGGAGGAAACAAACTAGCAATATTTTTTCCTTCTCTATAGAAATTTAAAAGGAGTTTTTCTTAAAATTCTGTGTTGCCATAATGATACCTGGTTTCACTTGAAGTTAACCAATGCCTTTTTCTTCAGGAAATGTTTATCTTAAGCTATGCTAATGTACTATGCATTGACCCCAAACTCTGTCTTCAAGTTGGTTCTGCCCTTTGGGCTCAACCTACTTGATAAACCAGTATGTTATATTCCGATATTGTTCCTCTAATCTATGTAAATGAAACTATTGTATGGTGATCTGCCCTTCTTCAAGATTCAAGGTAAACCATTTGGAGCCAAGGTTATCCCAAAATACATCTTATGGGTGAGGAGCCTGGTGCCATTCTAAGTTTTGAGACATTTCTTTCTTTCATTAACAGACTGCTGGTGACTATGTAACATCCAGCTAAAGACTAGCAGGAGGGTACTCTTTCTGCCCCCTTCTGATGCCTATGTCAGAAGCTTTCTCTATCTCCTTTATACTTTAATAAAACTTTGTTACACAAAAGCTCTGAGTGATCAAGCCTCATCTCTGGCCCTGGATTGAATTCTTCTCCTCCGGGGGCCAAGAATCCCAGTGTCGTAATTCAACAACAACGTTTCATCTTGGGGGCTCGTCTGGGATCCTTCAGGACAAGGTAAGGATGCTTGGAGCTCTAGTTCTTTGTTCTCTTAGCAAACACATTTTCTGCTGTGCTTTACTATGGTGTGCTTGTGTGAATGAATGACATTCCCTGCGTGAGGCAAGTGAGGAGCCCTGCTCTGCGGTTCCACAGTGATCTTATACGGCTTATGATAGAAACCTGTCGGGGGTTTCTACCAACCTTCCAAGGCCAAGAGGCACCCAATGTCTCCTTTGGGAACCGACCAGAAATGGGCAAAGCGTGTGGACTGAACTCTCCTTTCTCAGTCAAACTTTTCAGTCTCTTTGACCATTGCATAACTCCTTGGGAATTAGAAGTACTAATCTAATCTATCGGATCATAGACTTTCAAGGGACTTGTGATCTATACTGTTACTGTGTACTGTGGCAAACTTGGATTGGTAGTCAAGAAAGCGCCTAGCCTCGCTAGGAGTTGGAAGTTTGGAAACTAGATGGAGCTCTAGCCCCAAGACCATCTCGGAGGTTAAAGGTTACTCAGATTGGGACTGCAATGGGTTTTTTTTCCTTTGGTAACACTGGCTCTTAGTGGACCAGAGGAGGCTCTCAAACTGGTGTGGTGATGCTTGAAAAGAACATCTCAGCTTTATGTTCGTGTCGGTCTTATTGTGGTCAGGAATATACTCTGGGTCATGCACAGGCACTCAGGTGACGAATGTTTCCCCCAGCAGTCTTAGCTTGGGAGGCATTCCGGAAGGTTACTCTGATTGCACCCCGGGTGGCATCAGAGGCAAGCAAGGTTAAAGGTGAAGAGCTGGACGTCANAGAGAGAGCCAAACTAAAGGGAGTCAGTTTTTACCCATGGTATCTCATCCTTGTGCAGATATGCACAGAACACGGTAAGAGATCCTGCGAGAGTGCAAACCCTGTTGATGCACCTTGGGTCAACTTTCTAGTTCCAGGACTCAATGTTGAGTGTCTTCCTCACCTAAAGAATTGTAAACACCGCTTTCCTGGGTAAAAGAATACTTAAATGTATCTACCTTACTGATGGCCTTGGAAGTTGAATAGGAGTGCGGCTCCAGGTGATCTTTATTCCAAGGTATCGGGTAGTTCCTGGCAGCCACAGAACTGTGAAACATCCCTCGATTTTGATGCCAGTTGTTCAGATCTGAAAATGTGAACTCGAATACTGTAGAGAATGGGAACTTAAATGCTATTAGAATCATATTTGCCTTGCTTGGTGATCATGTAAGCTATGTTCACATATTTCTCTAGATACCTGTAGAACTGATCAAAGGATTCTCAAGGAGCAGAGGTGCATGGTGGATGACAGTCTGTCCATGATTTCGAGAGAAATCGGTAAATCTTTGTTGCAACATCAGGATATGATGAGCTAAGGTATTTGTGGGTGTGAATGTGAAAGGGCAGTCTTCCACCTGGAAGCTCTGCTGTATGCAGTGCCCTGCCCAGCCAGGGGCAGTTCACGTACAATTGGTGTACTGTTCCCCGAATGGGTAGCGTAAGGCTCACAAGAACGTCGTTTGTGGTGGCTTCTGGACCAGTGATGGGGATGGGTTGGTAGGTTTCACTCAGCTGCCTGCCTTTATATCGTAATGACCTTTGGAGTTGTCTTTGGCTGAGGTATCCACAGCATTATTTCGTTCATCCTATCTGCTCAATGTGAACACAAAAGTTTTTCAGAAGGCCAGATGATTCCAAGAGGAGACGTGAGAAATACTAGAGGTCTTCTCACTCTGTCTCGGGTTCCATATATAGCAAGTAGGCATAGAGACGTCGATGATGGAACCCTAATGAAGGAGGGATTCTGGTTAAAATAGGTAGGTGAATATTCTCTTGGGGCCTGGATCTCTCTTGTGTGCAGCCTATAGAATGCAGTGGGCAGA
This sequence comes from Oreotragus oreotragus, assembly GCA_006410675.1. NCBI lineage: Eukaryota > Metazoa > Chordata > Mammalia > Artiodactyla > Bovidae > Oreotragus > Oreotragus oreotragus. The sequence continues at coordinate 307,241 of SJYX01003033.1, read as the reverse complement.
GAGATCATAATTGCCTGTATGACTGCCTGGAGTCTTGGGTTATGATATATTTGAGATCTGTGCTGTGTGCATTGCCCTGCCTAGAGAAGAACTGATCGTGTATATCTCGTCTAGTCAATCCCTGTCTTTGTAGATTGAGGCTCACTGGCAACATGATTTTTCTTTGACCTTGGAATAGTTCACGTTTTAGTGCTGCATGTGTCTTTGGGCTGCTTTCCATGATATCTTGTGGATCCAGAAAGCCATCCAGTTTGTAGGCATTTTGTGGTTGCTTCCAGTGTTGAGTATGCCTAATAGCTTCAGCACCTACAAGTTAGATAATGCAATTGCAGTTCGTTGTATAAAAGGCACTAAACGGAGTGAGCTTTTACCCAAGGTATCTCATCCTGGTACAGATACCCATAGGTCTAGTGTGAGGTCCTGCGTGTGGGTTGATCCATGTTTGATAGTCGCTGGTCACCTTTTTCTAGGTGCATAGCTAAATGTTGTGTACAGTAAGCACTTAAAGAACCTGTAAACAGAGGCTTCTTGAGTAGAGTAATGTTCAATAACCTCACCTTAACTGATGGCGTTTGGGCAATGATTGATGTGGGGCTCCAGGTGGTATTAGTCCAAGATATCAGGGAGGGCCAGGAAGACATCTAGGTGACAATCATAGCTAAATCATGGTCTCAGACGTCCACATCTGAAAATGTGACTATGCATAATGTAGAGAATGGAAAAATTAATGCTACTAGAAACACATTCACCTTGATTGTTCTGCATTTACCTGTTTTCACATAAGTCTGTAGATATGTTTAGAGAAGCTGAGCAAATCCTCAAGAAAAGGAGTTGAAATTTGCATGACAGAGGTTCAATGTTTTGATGGTGGTTAGATATATGTTTGTTGTAGCATCTGAATATGCATTATGAGCAGCAGTATGTGTGGATGTAAGGATGAAAGGGCAAGTTCTCCTCTTGCCAGTCCTGCTGTGTGCAGTGGCCTTCCCAGATAGGTTGATTTCACCTATACGCTATGTTTCTGGACTGTCTAGGTAGAATAATGGTCACAAGAACATCTTTTGTGGTGGCCTTGTACCAGTGGTGTGGTGGAGTTCTAGGAGTCTTTGAGTTGCCTGCCTTGATGTCATAATTACCCTTGTGTCATCTGTGCCTCTACCATGCTTGGGAAGATTTCATTCATCCTCTCCTCAGGATGTTACATGGATACTTTGGAGAGGTTAAAATCATACGTGTTTAGGGAAGAGAGAAATACGAGATTCTTTTCTTTGTCTAGGCCCTCACACATCTAAAATAAGTATAAAGCGTACTGAAGGGGTAACCCCTGAGGTTGGTTAAGGGATTCATAAAATGTGTGGATATAACCTCAGTGTGTGGAGATATCTTGCATGGAGCCATCAGGATTCAGAAGCAAGTGATATGGAAGCTATTTGAAAGAGTATAATGGAATGGGTTTTTCCTACACATTAAAGAGTTTTGTGTGTCATGCCCTACTCAGCCAGGTACTATTCATTTTTATAGTGTGTAAACAGTGCCTCCCTGAGTGAGTAAGTCTCTCCAGGAATGCTAATATGGTGTTATTTGTGTCATGAAAATTTTAAGCTTGGAGTTCCAAGTGTCCTTAGCTCCCTCCATAAAGTTATGAGCACCCTTATAACACTTGCATCTCTAAAATCTTATGTATCACTTATGAATTCAATTTCTAAAAGTTGAACAGGTACAGGTTATAAAGGAATAGTGGAATTCCTTTGAAACAAAGAGAGATCTGAAACACCTATTACTCTCAGGGTCCTCATTTTTCTGAGTGTGTACAGTATGTTGAAGTAGTGAGGACAGTGTAGTGAAAGAGGGATGCCAGCTGGAGGGCTGTAGATCACCATTTTCAAGTTCTATGCATAAATCTTGGGAGAGGTCCAAAGACTTGGTTGGAATAATGAGGAATGTTTCATTCGAGAATGTGAAGGGGAAAAGCAGGGTGTCCACATTGAAGCCATGGTGCATGCCATGCCCTGCCTAGAGAAGTGTGTTGACTTCAACTACCAGTAAACAGACCCTTCCTGGGTAGAGTACTAAGCACCTGGTTCATCATTACTGGTGGCCTTTGGACTAGGGATGGGTGTGGGGCTCCAGGTGATATAACTCAAAGACATCAGGAAGGACCTGGAAACTATAGAGATATCAAACATATGTTGATTATGATCTCCGTAGTCCAAATCTCAAAATGTACACATATATACATTAGAGAATAGAAAGATACATTAGAGAATAGAAAGATAAGTGCAAATAAAATCACATTCATCTTGCTTGCTGATCTTTTCCCTTATGCTCACGTGTTTTTTTCAGATACCTGTAGGCCAGCTGAAGAGATTCTCCAGAAGAAGAGATTATCAAGGAGAAGAAATGCAAATTGGATGACAGAGTGTCCAAGTTCTACGGGAAATCAGAATATCTTTGTTGGAGACTCAGGATATGATGAGCAAAGTTATGTGTGGGCATGAGGGTTAAAGGGCAATCCTCCACCTGAAAGCCCTTTTGTATGCAGTGCCTTGCCCAAACAGGTGCAGTTTACGTAGAATCAGTGTATTGTGCTGTGGATGGATAAAGTAAGTCTCACAAGAACATCATTTTTGAAGGCTTCTGAACCAATGATGGGGATGAGCTGCCTGTCTTTATACCATGATGACCCAGGGAGTCATCTGTGGCTTAGGTATCTTAGGATGATGTCATTGGTCCTATCTGCACAATGTGAACACAAAGAATTTTCAGAAGGCAAGATGATTCCTAAGAGAAGAGAGAAATACTAGAGATTTTTTTTTCTTTTCTCTTTGTCTCAGTTTTTATATGTCTCAAGTAGGCATAGTGAAGTGGATGCTGAATATCAGGTGAAGTAGAGATGCAGCTTATAATCTGTGGGTGGATATTCTCATGGATATATCTTTCATGGAGCCATCAGGATGTGATGCAGAGAGATCCCAGGTGCTTCAAAGATAGCCCAAAGTCTTGGGTTGATTAGTCAGTGACAGCCCTGCTGTGTGCAATCCCCTGCCTAGACAGGTGCTGATCTTGCAGTTCTCATGTAATCACTATTTGTCTGGATAGAGTAAGGCTCTCGTGCAACATGGTTTGTGGTTGACCTAGGAACAGTTCTATTGTTAGAGTTGCATATGTCCTTGGCTACTTGCCAATGTGAGGGGGAAACTGGGTCTTGTTCAGATGAGTGGGGCCATGCTTCGTAAATTTTTAATCCATAAGATTATACAGTTGACGTGAGAAATAGAGTCAAGGGATTAGATCTGATAGACTGAGTGCCTGAAGAATTACAGACAGTGGTTCATGACACTGTGGGATTCCCTGGTGGCTCAGATGGCAAACAGTCTGCCTGCAATGCAGGAGACCCGGGTTTGATCCCTGAGTCAGGAAGATCCCCTGGAGAAGGAAATGGCAATCCACTCCAGTATTCTTGCCTGGAAAATTCCATGGAGGGAGGAGCCTGGTGGGCTACAGTCCATGGGGTCGCATAGAGTTGGACATGACTGAGTGACTTCACTTTCTTTCTTTCATGACATTGTATAGGAGGCTGGGATCAAGACCATCCTCAAGAAAAATAAATACAAAAAGGCAAAATGGTTGCCAGAAGATGCCATACAAATAGCTGTGAAAAGAAGAGAATCGAAAGGCAGAGGAGAAAAGGAAAAATATACCCATTAAAATTCAAAGTTCCAAAGAATAGAAAGGAGAGATAAGAAAATATTCCTCAGTAATCAATGCAAAGAAATAGAGAAAAACAATAGAATGGGAAAGACTAGAGATCTCTTTGAGAAAATTAGAGATACCAAGGGAGCATTTCATGCAAAGTTGGGCACAATAAAGGATAGAAATGGTATGGACCTAACAGAAGCAGAAGATATTAAGAAGAGGTGGCAAAAATACACAGAAGATCTGTACAAAAAAGATCTTCAAGACCAAGACAATCACGATGGTGTGATCACTCAACCTAGAACCAGACATCCTGGAATGTGAAGTCAAGTGGGCCTTAGGAAGCATCACTATGAACAAAGCTAGTGGAGGTGATGGAATTCCAGTTGAGCTATTTCAAATCCTAAAAGATAATGCTGTGAAAGTGCTGCACTCAACATGCCAGCAAATTTGGAAAACTCAGCAGTAGCCACAGGACTGGAAAAGGTCAGTTTTCATTCCAGTCCCAAAGAAAGTCAATGCCAAAGAATGTTCAAACTCCTGCACAATTGCACTCATCTCACACGCTAGCAAAGTAATGCTCAAAATTCTCCAAGCCAGGTTTCAAGCATATGTGAACTGTGAAGTTCCAGATGTTCAAGCTGAATTTAGAAAAAGCAGTGGAACCAGAGATCCAATTGCCAACATGTGTCAGATCATAGAAAAAGCAAGAGAGTTCCAGAACAACATCTATTTCTGCTTCATTGACTATGCCAAAGCCTTTGATTGTGTGAATCACAACAAACTGTGGAAAATCTGAAAGAGATGGAAATACCAGACCAACTGACCTGCCTCTTGAGAAATATGTATGCAGGTCAGGAAGCAGCAGTTAGACCTGGACATGGAACAGACTGGTTTCAAATTGGGAAAGGAGCACGTTAAGGCTGTGTATTGTCACCTTGCTTATTTAATTTATATGCAGAGCACATCATGATAAATGCTGGGCTGGATGAAGCACAAGCTGGAATCAAGATTGCCAGGAGAAATATCAATAACTCAGATATGCAAACGACAGCACCCTTATGGCAGAAAGTGAAGAAGAACTAAAGAGCCTCTTGATGAAAATGAAAGAGGAGAATGAAAATGTTGACTTAAAACTCAACATTCAGAAAACTAAGGTCATGGTACCTGGTCCCATCTCTTCATGGCAAATAGATGGGGAAACAATGGAAATGGTGAGAGCCTTTATTTTTTGGGTGCTCCAAAATCACTGCAGATGATAAATGTAGCCATGAAATTAAGACACTTGCTCCTTGGAAGAAAAGTTATTACCAATGTAGACAGGATATTCAAAAGCAGAGACATTACTTTGCTGACAGAGTTCCACCTAGTCAATGCTATGGTTTTCCCAGTGGACATGTATGGATGTAAAAGTTGGACTATAAAGAAATCTGAGCACTGATGAATTGATGCTTTTGAACTGTGTGTTGGAGAAGACTCTTGAGAGTCAATTGGATTGCAAGGAGATCCAACCAGTCCATCCTAAAGGAAATCAGTCCTGAATATTCATTGGAAGGACTGATGCTTAAGCTGAAACTCCAATATTTTGACCACCTAATTCAAATAACTGATTCATTGGAAAAGACCCTGATGCTTGGAAAGATTGAAAGGAGAAAGAGAAGGGGAAGACAGAGTATGAGGAGGACAGAAGAGAGGATGGGATGACTGGATGGCATCACCAACTCAATGGACAAGAGTTTGAGTAAACTCCAGAAGTTGGTGATCACAAGGGAGGCCTGGCATGCTGCAATCCATGGGATCACAAAGAGTCAGACACAACTGAATAACTAAACTGAACTGAACTTGACAAAGTGTCATGAGGATCCAGAGAGCCATGTGGTTTCTATGCATTTTAGGATGTTTCCAGTGCTTGCATATTTCTAATATCATCTGCACCTACAGGTTAAAAAAGGTGAGAAACTACAAGAGAGTGACCTTTTTCCATAGTCCCCGATCTCTGTGCAGATATGCATAGAAGGTGACAGGTTCCTCAAAGAGGTGAAATGCACATTTGAGGGTAGTTGGACAACTTTTTCAACAACTGGAACTAAACTTGTTTATGATGTTCAAGGTAAGGTGGGAAGACACAAGAAAATGGAAGAAGAGCATGGGAAGTGCACTAAGGCATTCCTCCAGCTTAAGGCCATGCTGTATGCCATGCCCTGGCTCCCCAGGTGCTTTTGACATAGACTCCCTGTAAACGCACCTTAGTGGGCAGAGTAAGGCTCACATGAACATTATTTGTGGTAGTGTCTGAACCAGTGATATGTGTGGAGTTGCAGGGGTCCTTGAGCTGCCTGCCTTGATGTCATAATGACCCTGGAGTGATCTGTGCCTCTAGCAACCTCTGAAAGTTGTCAGTGGTCCTTTCCTCAAAATGTCACCTCTGAGAATTAATAGAGGGTTAGATGATAGAAATGAGGAAAAAAGAGAAATGCTAGATGTTTATCTTCCTCTGGTCCTCATACATCTAAAGGATGTATAAAGGGGAATAAAGGGGCAATTCCTGAGGATGGATAAAGGATTCACAAGGTGGATGGATTTCCTTCAGTTTCTGGATATATTATGCATAAAGCTGTCAGGATGTGAAGGCAAGAGATATGGAAGTTACTTGGGAGAGGATAAACGGAACTGGGTTTTGCCTACACAGTAAAGAATTCCTGTGTGCAGTGCCCTACGCAGACAGGTATTGTACACTTGGACGATTTGTGAACAGTTCCCCTTTGGTGAGTAAGACTCTCCAGGCACGTTGGTGTGGTGTTATTTGATCGGGTGAAGTTTTGAGTATGGAGCTTTTAGTGTCCTTAGCTCCCTCCAGAAAGTTAGGAGCAACCTTAAAACATGGGATTCTGAAGTACTCAGTATGACCTATGAGTTCCATATATAACAATTGAATAGGTACAGGTTAGAAAAGAGAAGGGTGCTTCCTTTCAAATGAAGAGAAATCTGAAAAACTTTTATCATTCTGTATCCTCATCCTTCTGAATGTGTAAAGTATGAAGAAACAGTGAGAATGGTCTAGTGAGGGAAGGAAGCAAGTTGGAGGGCTGTGGGTCAACATTTTCAAGTTCTATTCATAAATTTGGTGAGGTCCAACAATGTGGCAGGAGTACTGAGGAATGTTTCATTCAAGAGTGTGAGGTGGGCAAGCAGGGCCTCTACCTTGAGGCCATACTGTGTGCCATGACTCACCTAGAGAGATAAGTACTGTGCAACTGGATGTTTATTACAGGTAACCTTTGGGCCAGAGTTGGAAAACATAGAAAATGTGACAAAAACATGAGAGATGAAAACCATGTTGTTGGGCCATGGGTCAAGATTTTCTATGTCCATAGCAAAATGATGGGTGTAGTCATCATTTAAAGAAGTGTAGCAGCAGCAGCAGCAGCACCAACAAGACTGGCGGCCTTGAACAATGGATGGGTGTGGGGCTCCAGGTGACTGTATTCCAAGATATCAGGGAGGCTCTAAAAGATACAGAGGTGTCAAACATACATTGACTATGATCTTGGTAGTTCAGATCTGAAAATGTGACCATGTATAAAGTAGAGCATGGAAAGATAAATGCTAGTAGAATCACTCCCACATTGCTTGCTAATAATTTACCCTATTTTCACATATTTCTCCAGATACCTGTAGATGAGCTGAAGAGATTCTGAAGGAGATGCAATGCAATTTGGATGATTGTGCCCATGTTTGAAAGGGAAATCGGTAAATATTTGTTGTGGCATCAAGGTATGAGGAGCAATGGTGTGTGTGTGTATGAGTGTCAATAAGCAATCCACCTGGAAGCCCTGCTGTGTGCAGTGCCTTGTCCAGACAGGTGCAGTTTATGTAGAATCACTGTACTGTGCTGAAGCTAGATAGCGTAAAGCTCACAAGAACACCATTTGTGGTGGCTTCTGGACCAGTGATGTGGATGGAGTTACAGGTTTCACTGAGCTGCCTGTCCTTATAATGACATAGGGCTCACACATCCTAGGATGATTTCATTGGTCTGATCCACATCATGTGAACATAAAGATTTTTTTCAGGAGGCTAGATGATTTCTAAGAGGAGAAGAGAGAAATACTGGGGGGGGGGTTTATTTTTGTCTCTCAGATTTTTTGCATCTCAAGTAGACATAATGAAGTTAGATGGTGGATATCTAGTGAAGGAGAGATGCATCGTACAATCAGTGGGTAGATATTCTCTTGGGGTCTGGATATATCTTGCATGCAGACATTACTATGTGATGTAGAGGGATCATAGCTGCTTCTAATACAGCTCAGTTTTTTGGGTGGAGGGATCAGTAACAGCCCAGCTGTGTGAAATACCCTGCCTCGACAGGAGCTGTCTTGTACATCTCGTGTAATCAGTATCTGTGTGGGTAGAGCAAGGCTCATAAGGAACGTGATTTGTAGCTGACAATGGAGCAGTTCTAGTGTTGGAGCTGCATATGTCCTTCAGTACTTGCCAAGATATCATGAAGATACAGGGAGCCATGTGGATTCTAGGCCTTTGAGGATGCTTCCAGTGCTTGAAAATTTCTAATATCATCTGAACCTACAAGGTAGATAAGGGAAGAAATTACAAGAGAGTGAGCTTCTTCCAATGATTCTCATATCTGTTCAGATACACATAGAAGGTGACAACATCTTCAGAGAGCTGGGATGCAAATTTGAGGGCAGTGGGATAACTTTTTCAACACTTGAAACTAAATCTTCAATGCAGGAATCAAGGTATGGTGGGAAGACTCAAGAATATTGAAGAAGAGCCTGGGAAGTGCACTAAGCAGATCCTCCAGCTTGAGGCCAAGTGTATATGCCATGTCTTTCATCCAGGTGCTGTTGACATAGACTCCTTGTAAGCACATCTGCCTAGGCAGACTAAGGCTCATAAGAAGATCTTTTGTGATGGCATCTGGACCAGTGATGTGCATGGAGTTGCAGGGGTCCTTGAGCTTCCTGCCTTGATGTCATAATGACCCTGGAGTCATCTGTGCCTCTAGCATCCTTGGGAAGATGTCAGTGGTCCTTTCCTCACAATGTGAACCCCAAGAGTTTACAGAGGATAAGATGATACGTATGAAGAGAATATAGAAATCTGAGATTCTTTTCTATCTCTGATCCTCCTACATCTGAAGTAAGTAGAAAGGGGATCGAAAGGGACAGTGCCTGAGAATGGGAAAGAATGTAAAACTGGGTAGATAGTCCTTTGGTGTGTGGATATATCATGCAGAGAGCCATCAGGATGTGGAGGCAAGAGATACGGAAGCTAAATGGAAGATGATGAAGGGGACTAGGGTGTGCCTACGCATTACAGATTTCTTGTGTTTAGTGCCCTACCCATACAGGTAGCAGAGAAGGCAATGGCACCCCACTCCAGTACTTTTGCCTGGAAAATCCCATGGACTGAGGAGCCTGGTGGGCTGCAGTCCATGGGGTTGCTAAGAGTTGGACACGACAGAGCAACTTCCCTTTCACTTTTCACTTTCATGCATTGGAAAAGAAAATGGCAACCCACTCCAGTGTTCTTGCCTGGAGAATCCCAGGGGTGGGGGAGCCTGGTGGGCTGCTGTCTCTAGGGTCACACAGAGTCTGACACAACTGAAGTAACTTAGCAGCAGCAGCAGCAGCAGCATACAGGTACTGTTCACTTTGACAGTGTTTAAACACTGCCTGTCTAGGTGCACATTGGTGTGGTGTTGTTTGTGTTCGGTGCAGTTTTGAGTGTGGAGCTCCAACGATCTTAACTCTCTCCAGAAAGTTATAAGCACCTTTAAAACTTTAACTGAGCTTCCAAAATCTTCAGGATGATTTTGGGGATCCAATTCTCAAAGTTTAACAGGAACTTATAAAAAAGAGAAGGTTAATTCCACTGAAATGAACAGAGATCTGAAACACCTGTATCTCTCTGGGTCCTTATCCTTCTGACTGTGTACAGTATGTAGAGTAGTGAGGACAGTTTCAAGAGGGAAGGACGCAAGTTTCAGGGTCTCAGGTCATCATTTTCTAGGTATAAATCTTGGTTGAGATTCAAGGATGTGGTAGGGGTGATGAGGAATGATTGATTTAAGAGTGTGAAAGGGACCAGCAGGGCCTCCAGCTTGAGGCAATGCGTTGTGAAGTGTCCCGCCATGAGAGATGCTATTGACTTAAGCCAGTAAACAGAGCTATCCTGGTTAGAGTACTGTCAACTGGTTCATCAGAGCCGGTGGCCTTTGGACTATGGGAGGCTATGGGACTCCAGGTGATATTCCTCCAAGATATCAGGAAGGTGCTGGAAGCCAAGGTGAAGGTGAAGGTGAAGTCGCTCAGTCGTGTCCGACTCTTTGCGACCCCGTGGACTGTAGCCTACCAGGCTCCTCCTTCCACGGGATTCTCCAGGCAAGAATACTGGAGTGGGTTGCCATTTCCTTCTCCAGGGAATCTTCCCAACCCAGGGATCGAACCCAGGTCTCCCGCATTGGAGGCAGACGCTTTAACCTCTGAGCCATCAGGGAAGCCAGTTCAAAATAAGTTGATTATGATATCAGTAGTCCAGATCTGAAAAGGTGCCCATGTATAAAATAAATGATAGAAACATAAATGTTTACAGAGTGACACTCATCTTGCTTGCTGATCATTTCTCTTATGCTCATATATTGCCTCAGATACCTGTGGACCAACTGAAGATTTTCTCAAGAAGAGGGGATTCAAACTGGATGACAGTGTGTACATGATTTAAAGGATAACTGGTAAATATTTGTTGTAGCATCAGGATATGATGATGAAAGTCATGTGTGGGTGTGAGGGTAAAGGGCAATCCTCTGCCTGGAAGCAATGCTGTGTGAAGTGCCCTACCCAGCCAGGTGCAGTTCATGTAGAATCAGTGTACTGTGCCCTGGATGGGTAACATAAGGCTCACAAGAACATCGTTTGTGGTGTCTTCTTCACCACGATGTGGATGGATTTGCAGGTTTCACTTTGCTATCTGCCTCGGTATCATAATGATCTGGGGAGTCATCTGTGGCTCAGGCATCATCAGGATGATTTCCTTGGTCTGTCCTGACAAAAGGAACACAGAGATTTTTCAGAAGGCAAGATGATTCCTTAGAGGAGATGTGAGGAATACTACTAGAGGATTTCTCTCTCTCTCTCTCTCTCTCTTTCTCTTACACACACACACTCTCTGTCACTCTTCTCTTTCTGTGTGTGTCTGTACATGTCAGATTTCGTACATATCAAGAAGGCTTAGAGAAGTGGATGTTCACCATCGAGACAAGGAGATATACAGGTTGCAGTCGATGGGTGGATATTCTCTATTGGTCTGGGTATATCTCGAGTGTAGCCTATTGTATGCGTTGGGTTAGAGGTCATAGGTGCTTCTAAGATAGTCCAGGGTCTTGGCTAGATTGGTGAGAGACAGCCCTGCTGTGAGCAATACCCTGCCTAGACAGGTATTGATCTTGTAGACCTCGTGTAATCAGCATAAAATAAGGCTACAAGGAATGAGATTTGTGGTGGACATTAGAGCAGTTCTAGTGCTGGAGCTATATGTCGCCATCTGATTCTTGCCATGGTATCTTGAAGGTCCAGGGAACCTGCGGCATTAGGCATTTTGAGGATGCTTCCAGTGTTTGAATATTCCTACAAACATTAGCACCTACAGCTTAACAATGGAAACACAGTTCCTATAAAGAAACGAAGGAAAGGGAGTAAGCTTTTACTCATGGAACCTCATCCTGGTGCAGATACATGGAGAACAAGTGATGACATCCTGAGAGAGGTGTGTGATCCATGTTTGAGCGTAGTGGGTCAGCTTTTTCTAGGTCCAGAGTTAAATCTTGGGTGCAGTCATCAAGGTATGGTGCTCATAGGGAAGGAAACCTCATCTCAGTGTGGAATGTGGTGTGTGAAGAGGTTTTCCAGCATGAGGCCGTGGCATGTGCAGTGCCCTTCCCTGATAGGCACTATTCACGTAAACTAGATGAACATAGTGCCTTTCTGGGTTGTTTAATGTGCAACAGGAGTATGTCCTGTGGTGGCCTCTGGGGCAGTCTTGTGTATAGGTTTGCTCGTGACTCTGAGTGTTCTTCCATAAATTCAGGAGTGCTGTAGGAGTCTTGAAGATATCTGTTATGTGACTGTGATTTCCGTGGTCCATTCTGAAATATTGAAATCTGATAATCTGGGTAAAGGAAGGATACTTCTCAATAGTTTATCATAGAACTGGAACATGCTGAATATCTCTGGGATTTCAATGCTCTCCTGTAGTACAGAGAACTTGTGAGGAAGTTCTGAAAGGGAGTAGGATGAAAATTGAAGGGCAGTGAGATAACATGTTCTAAGAATAAAGAAAATCATGTGTGCATTCATCAGGATCTAATGGGTAGTTTTCTCAAAGCTAGATGATAAACTGAGCGGTCCAGAGTGTATGGCCTTACCCTTGGTGCCTTGCTGTGTGCAGCACCTTGCCTATTTAGGTGCTGTTCAGGTAGACTCCCTGTGAACGGCCTGCCTGTGTAGAGTAAAGCTCACCATAACATCATTTTTGGTGGCCTCTGGACCAGTGACTTGGATGGAATTGCAGGTGGCCCAGAACTTTCCTCCTTGATGTCATAATGACCCTAATTTCATCTGTGCCTCTAGCATCCTCAGGAAGATGTCAGAGGTCTTCACCTCACAATGTGAACACAGAGATTTTACAGAGGGCATGGTGATACCTATGAGGAGAAGAGAGAAATATAAGATGTCTTTCATTCTCTGGTCCTCATTCATCTGAAGTAAGTATAAAGGGGAGTGAAGGGGACAACTCCTGATGATGGATACAGAATCCACACGGTGGGTGGATATTTGCTTGGTGTCTGAATTTATCTTGCATGGAGCCATCAGGATTTGCCAGCACAAATATGGAAGCAGTTTGGAAGAGGATAATGGCTGTCTCTTATACACATCTAAATGTGTGAAGAGGTTTTCCAGCATGAGGCCGTGGCATGTGCAGTGCCCTTCCCTGATAGGCACTATTCACGTAAACTAGATGAACATAGTGCCTTTCTGGGTTGTTTAATGTGCAACAGGAGTATGTCCTGTGGTGGCCTCTGGGGCAGTCTTGTGTATAGGTTTGCTCGTGACTCTGAGTGTTCTTCCATAAATTCAGGAGTGCTGTAGGAGTCTTGAAGATATCTGTTATGTGACTGTGATTTCCGTGGTCCATTCTGAAATATTGAAATCTGATAATCTGGGTAAAGGAAGGATACTTCTCAATAGTTTATCATAGAACTGGAACATGCTGAATATCTCTGGGATTTCAATGCTCTCCTGTAGTACAGAGAACTTGTGAGGAAGTTCTGAAAGGGAGTAGGATGAAAATTGAAGGGCAGTGAGATAACATGTTCTAAGAATAAAGAAAATCATGTGTGCATTCATCAGGATCTAATGGGTAGTTTTCTCAAAGCTAGATGATAAACTGAGCGGTCCAGAGTGTATGGCCTTACCCTTGGTGCCTTGCTGTGTGCAGCACCTTGCCTATTTAGGTGCTGTTCAGGTAGACTCCCTGTGAACGGCCTGCCTGTGTAGAGTAAAGCTCACCATAACATCATTTTTGGTGGCCTCTGGACCAGTGACTTGGATGGAATTGCAGGTGGCCCAGAACTTTCCTCCTTGATGTCATAATGACCCTAATTTCATCTGTGCCTCTAGCATCCTCAGGAAGATGTCAGAGGTCTTCACCTCACAATGTGAACACAGAGATTTTACAGAGGGCATGGTGATACCTATGAGGAGAAGAGAGAAATATAAGATGTCTTTCATTCTCTGGTCCTCATTCATCTGAAGTAAGTATAAAGGGGAGTGAAGGGGACAACTCCTGATGATGGATACAGAATCCACACGGTGGGTGGATATTTGCTTGGTGTCTGAATTTATCTTGCATGGAGCCATCAGGATTTGCCAGCACAAATATGGAAGCAGTTTGGAAGAGGATAATGGGGACCTGGATGTGCCTAGATATTAAATGGTTCTGTGTCTGGTTCCCTATCCAGACAGATGCTTTTCGTATTAACAATGTATGAACACTGTCTGGGTGAGTAAGACTCTCCAGGATCGTTGGTGGGGTGTTATTGTGGTGGGTGCAATTTTGAATGGGGAGCTTCGAATGTCCTTAGGTTCCTCCAGAAAGTTAAGAGCAGCCTTAAAAAGTGAGACTCTGAAATATTCAGTATGACTTTTCAGTTCCATTTTAAAAAATTGAATAGGTACTGGTTAGAAAAGGGAAGGGTACTTCCTTTGAGAGTAAGAGAGATCTGAAAATCTGAAACACCTTTTTCTCTCTGGATCCTCATCCTTCTGAGTGTGTACAGTATGTAGAAATAGTGGGGATAATCTAGATTTGGGGAGGTGCACGTTGAAAGGCAATGGGTCACCACTTTCAAGTTTATATATAAATTTGGTGAGGTCCAAGGATGTTGTAGGAGTCATGAGGAATGTTTCATAAGAGAGTGTTAAGTGGGCAAGTAGGGCCTCCATACTGAGGCCATCCTGTGTGCTGCCTAGTGAGGTATGTACTGAGTACCTGGTTCTTTATTACGGGTGGCCTTCAGAATATGGTTGGGAAATAGAAAACGTTGTGAACCCTGAGAGAGATGAAGACTATGTTGGTGGGCCATGGGTCAACCATTTCCAGGTCCATACCTAAATGTTGTGTGTAGTCATCACTTAAAGAATTGTTAACAGAGCCTTTCTGGGTAGAGTAATATACAAATGCATCATCATGACTGGTGGCCTTGGACAATGGAAAGGTGTGGGGCCCCAGGTAATATTATTCTAAAATACCAGGGAGGCTGTGGAGCTGCCAAACATACCTTGATTATGTCAGTACTTCAGACCTGAAAATATGACTATGTATAATGTAGAGAATGGAAAGATAAATGCTAGTGGAATCACATTCGCCTTGCTTGGTGATCATTTACCCTGTGTTCACATATTTCTCCAGATACCTGTAGACCAGCTGAGGGGATTCTTAAGGAGAAGTGATGCAACTTAGATGACATTGTGTCCATGTTTTAAAGGGAATTCGGTAAATATTTGTTGTAGCATCAGAATGTGATGGGCAAAACTATGTGCGGTTGTGAGGGTCAATAGGCAAACCTCCACCTGGAAGTCCTCCTGTGTGCAGTGCCCTGCCCAGGCAGGTGCAGTTCATGTAGAATCGGTGTACTGTGCCACAGCTGGGTAGAGTAAGGCTCACAAGAACATCATTTATGGTGGCTTCTGCACCAGTGATGTGGTTGGAGTTACAGGTTTCACTGGGGTGTCTGCCCTTCTAATGACCTGGGCTTTCATATATGCCTCAGGCATCCCAGTAGGTTTTCATTTTTCTTATTGACACAATATGAACACAATGATTTTTCAGAAGGCTAGATTATTCTTAAGAGGAGAAGAGACAAATACTGGAGGTTTTTTCTCTCTTTCTCTTGGTTTTTGTACATCTCAAGTAGGCATAGTGAAATAGATGGTGGATATCTATTGAAGGAGAGATGCAGCTTACAATCAGTGTGCATATTCATATTGGGATCTGGATATATCTTGTGTGTAGCCATTGGTATGTGATGCAGAGAGATCTTAGCTGCTTCTGATACAGCCCAGTTCTTGGATTGATGGATCAGTGACAGCATTGCTGTATGCAACACCCTGCCTATACAGGGTCTGTCCTTGTAGATATCATGTAATAAGTGTCTGTGTGGCTAGAATAAGGCTCACAAGGAACATGATTTCTGGTTGACGATGGAACAGTTCTAGTGTTGGAGTTGCATATGTCCTTGAGTATTTTCCATAATATGAGGGTACAGTGAGCCAGGTGGATTCTAGGCCTTTGAGGATGCTTCCAGTGCTTGAATATTTCTAATATCATTTGAACCTTCATGGTAGATGAGGGAAGAATCTTCCAGTGATTCTCATATATGTTCGGATACACATGGAAGTTGACTATACCCTCAAAGAGCTGCAATGCAACTTTGAGGGCAGTGGGATAACTTTTTCAACAACTGAAACTAAATCATGGGTGCGGTGATTAAGGTATCATGGAAAGACACAAGAAAATTGAAGGAAATCTTGGGAAGTGCACTAAGCAGGTCCTCCAGCTCGAGGCCAAGCTGTATGCTATGCCCTGCCCAACCAGATGCTGTTGATGTAGACTCCCTATAAAAGCACCTGCCTGGTCAGAGTAAGGCTCACAAGAGGATCATTTATGGTGGCCTCTAAACCAGTGATGTACGTGGAGTTGCAGGGTCCTTGAGCTGGCTGCCTTGATGTCATAATGACCCTGGAGTCATCTGTGCCTCTAGTATCTTCTGGAAGATGTCAGTGGGTCTCTCCTCGCAATGTGAATCCCAAGAATTTCCAGAGGGTAGGATGATACATATGAGAAGAATATAGAAACTTGAGATTCTTTTCTGTCTCTGATCCTAAAGGGGATTGAAAGGGACAGTCCCTGAGGAGAGAAAAAGGATTCAAATGTGGGTGGATATTCCCTCAATGTCTGGATATATCATGCATAGAGCCATCAGGATGTGAAGGCAAGAGATACAGAAGCTAAATGGAAGAGGATGATGGGGACTGGGGTGTACCTACACATTACAGATTTCTTGTGTTTAGTGCCCCACTCAATGTGTAAACACTACCTGTCTAGGTGAGTAAGACTCTTCAGGCATGTTGGTGTGGTGTTATTTGTGTTCAGTGCAATTTTGAGCGTGGAGCTCCAATGTACTTTGCTCCCTCCAAAACGTTATGAGCAACTTTAAAATTTTAAATGAGCCTCTGAAATCCTTAGTATAGCTTACGGGTTCCGTTTCTCACAGATTAACAGGAATTGTTAGAAAGAGAAGGTTAATTCCTCTGAAATAAAGAGAGAACTGAAACACCTATTTCTATCTGGGTCCTCATCTTTCTGACTGTGTATAGTACATAAGAGTAGTGAGGACGGTCTCCTGAGGGTGGGATGCAAGTTGCAGGGCCATAGGTCACCATTTTCAAGTTCTATGCATAAATCTTGAGTGAATTTCCAGGTCGTTGTAGGAGTAATGGGGAATGATACATTTCTGGAGGGATGATGTGGGGTGGGAGGTGGGAGGGGGGTTCATGGTTGGGAGTTCGTGTAAAAAAATAAATAAATACAAAAAAAAAAAGTGTGAAGGGGACAAGCATGGGCTCCACCTTGAGGTCACGCATTGTGCAGTGCCCCAATATCAGAAGTGTTATTGACTAGCACTACCAGTAAACAGAGCTTTCCCCTTAGGGTACTGTGTAACAAATTCATCATTGCTGGTGGCCTTTGGACCAGGGTTGGGTGTAGACTCCAGGTGATATTCCTCCAATATGTCAGGGAGGCGCTTGGGGCCACAGAGATGTCAATATATGTTGATTATGATCTCAGTAGTCCAGACCTGAAAATGTGCCCATGTATAAAGTATATGATAGAAACATAAATGTTTATAAAGTCGCATTCTCTTATGCTCATATCTTGCTTCAGATACATGTGGACCAGCTGAAGAAATTCTGAAGAAGAGGAGATGCAAACTGGATGACAGTATGTCCATGATTTAAATAATAACTGGTAAATCTTTGTTGTAGCATCAGGATATGATGATGAAAGTTATGTGTAGGCATGAGGGTAAAGGGCAGTCCTCTGCCTGGAAGCCATGTTATGTGCAGTGCCCTACCCAGCCAGGTGCAGTTCACGTAGAATCAATGTATTGTGCCCTGGATGGGTAGCATAAGGCTCACAAGAACATCATTTGTGGTGTCTTCTGCACCAGTGATGTGGATGCATTTGCAGGTTTCACTGAGCTACCTGCCTTGGTATCATAATGATCTGGGGAGTCATCTGTGGCTCAGGTATTTTCAGGATGATTTCATTGGTCTGTCCTTACAATGAGAACACAAAGATTTTTCAGAAGGCAAGATGATTCCTTAGAGGAAAATGAGAAATACTAGAGGTTTTCTCTGTGTGTGTGTGTGTATGTCTGTGTCTGTGTCTGTTCGTCTCAGGTTTCATACATCTCAAGAAGGCATAGAGAAGTGGATGGTCAATTTCTAGAGAAGGAAATATTTGGGTTGCAGTCAATGGTTGGATATTCTCTAGGGGTCTGAGTATATCTCGAATGCAGCCTATTGGAATTGATTGGGTGAGAGATCATAAGTGCTTCTGAGATAGCCCGGGTTCTTAGGTTGGTTGATCAGAGATATCTCTCCTGTGTGCAATACCCCCCTAAACAGGTACTGATCTTGTAGAGCTCGTGTAATCAAGATAAAATAAAGCTACAAGGAATGAAATTTATGCTTGACTGTGATGCAGTAATACTGCTGGAGCTGCATGTGTGCTTGTGACGCTTGCCATACTTTCTTGTTGGTCCAAGGAACCTGCTGCATTCAAAATATTTTGAGGCTGCTTTCATTGTTTGAATATTCCTATGAACATCAGCACCTATAACTTAACAATGGAAATGCAGTTCCTATTAGGAAACGAAGTAAAGAGAGTAAGATTTTAACCATAGTACCTCTTCCTGGTGCAGATACTCAGAGAACAGGTGATGACATCCTGAAAGAGGTGTGTGATCCATGTTTGAGCATAGTGCGTCAGCTTTTTCTAGGTCCATAGCTAAATCTTGGGTGCAGCCATCAAGGTATGGTGCTCATAGAGCAGGAAACTTCACTGCAGTATAGAATGTGATACCTGAAGAGATTTTCCACCATGAGATGATGGCATACACAGTGCCCTGCCAAGATTGGCACTATTCATGTAAACTAGATGTACAGAGCACCTTTCTGGGTTGTCTAATGTGCAACAGGAAAATGACCTGTGGTGACCTCTGGAGCAGTCTTGGGTGTGGGGCTGCTCGTGACTCTGAGCTCTGTTCCATTTTAGGAATGCTATAAGAGCCACGTAGATATCTCTTATGTGACTGTGATTTCCGTGGTCCATTCTGAAATATCGAAATCTGATAACCTGGGAAAAGGAAGGATACTTTTAAAAAGTTTAGCATAGAATTGGGACATGCTGAATATCTCTGGGATCTCAAAGTTTTCCTGTAGTACAGAGACCTTGTGAGGAAGTTCTGAGGGGGAAGTAGAATGAAAATTGAAGGGCACGGAGATAATATGTTTTAGGAGGATAGAAAATCATGTGTGCATTCATCAGGGTCTAGTGGGGAGGGTTCTCAAATCTTCATGATATACTGAGCGGTCCAGAGGACCTGCTCTTCCCCTTGGTGCCTTTCTGTGTGCAGTGCCCTGCCCAGTCAGGTGCTGTTTACTTAGACTCCCTGTGAATGACCTGCCTGTGTAGAGTAAAGCTCACAATAACATCATTTTTATGGCCTCTGGACCAGCGACATGGATGGAATTGCAGGTGGCCCTGAACTGTCTGCCTTGATGTCATAATGACCCTGGTGTCATCTACCTTCTTCAGGAAGATGTCATTGGTCCTCTTGTCACAGAGTGAACTGCAAGTGTTTAAAGAAGGTAAGGTGATACTTTTGAAGAGAATATAGAAATCTGAGATTCTTTTCTATCTCTGATCTTCCTACATCTGAAGTAAGTATAAAGGAGATTGAAAGGGACAGTCCCTGAGGAGGGAAAAAGGATTCAAAAGTTGATGGATATTCCCTCAGTGTCTGGATATATCATGCATAGAGCTGTCTGGATGGTGGAGGCAAGAGATAACGGAAGCTAAATGGAAGAGGATGATGGGGATTGGGGAGTGCAATTAATTACACATTAAAAATTTTTTTGTGCTAGTGCCCTGCACATAGAGGTACTGTTCACTTTCACAGTGTGTGAACACTGCCTGTCTAGGTGAGTAAGACTCTCCAGTTATGTTGGTGTGGTTTGATTTGTGTTCAGTACAGTTTTGATCGTGGAGCTTCAATGTCCTTAGATCCTTCCATAAAGTTGGGAGCAGCCTTAAAACACAAGACTCTGAAATATTTAGTAAGACTTATGAGTTCCATTTCTAAAAGTTTAACAGGTACAGATAAGAAATGAAGAGATATCTCAAACAGCTTTTTCTCTCTGATCCTCATCCTTCTGAATGTGTACAGTATGTAGAAATAATGAGGATATTCTAGTGATGGAGTGAGGCAAGTTGGAGGGCAGTGGGCACCATTTTCAAGTTCTATACATAAACTGGATTAGGCCCAAGGATGTGGTAGGAGTAATGAGAAATGTTTCAACTGAGAGTGTGAAGGAGGCAAGCATGGCCTCCACCTTGAAGCCAAACTGTGTGTCATGGCACGTTTAGAGATGTAACTACTGTGCAACTGCTTCTTTATTACTGGTGGCTTTTGGAGCAGTGAAAAAGAAAATGAATAGAAAAAGTAATGAAAACCTGAGAGAGATGAAAACCATGTTGGTGCACCATGGGTCAATCTTTTCAACGTCCATAGCTAAATGTTGTGTGTAGTCATCACTTAAAGAAGTGTAAACACAGCCTTCCTCTGCAGAGTGATGTGCAACTGCATCATCATGACTTGTGGCCTTGGATGATGGATAGGTGTGGGGCTCCAGGTGATATTATTCCAAGATATTAGGGAGGCCTTGGATGCCACAGAGCTGTCAAACATACCTTGATTATGATCTCTGTAATTCAGTTCTGAAAATGTGACCATGTATAATGTAGAGAAGAGAAAGAGAAATGCTAATAGAATAACATTCACCTGCTTGCTGATCATTTACTCTGTGTTCACATATTTCTGCAGATACCTGTAGACCAGCTGAAGAGATTCTGAAGGAGAAGTGATGTGACTTGGATGAGATTTTGTCCATGTTTTAAAGGGAAACCATTAAATATTTGTTGTAGCATAAGGATGTGATGAGAAAAGGTATATGTGGGTGTGAGGGTCAATGGGCAATCCTCCATCTGAAAGTCCTACTGTGTGTAGTGCCCTACCCAGACAGGTGCAGTTCACATTGAATTGGTGCACTGTGCTACAGCTGGGTAGAGTAAAGCTCACCAGAACATCATTTTTGGTGGTTTCCTGACCAGTGATGTGGAAGGCTTCACAAGTTTCACTGAACTGCTGCCCTTCTAATGGCCTGGGGTGTCATCTGTGGCTCAGGCATCCTAGGAGGATTTCATTGATCTTATCTACACCATGTGAACACAAAGATTTTTCAGAAGGCTAGATGATTCCTATGAGGAGAAGAGAGAAATGCTGGAGGTTTTTTCTCTCTGTCTCTCGGTTATTGTACATCTCAAGTAGGCATAGTGAAATATATGGTGGAATCTAGTGAAGGAGAGATGCAGCTTACAATCAGTGGGTTGATATTTTATTGGGGTCTGGATATATCTTGTGTGCAGCCATTAGTATGCGGTGCAGAGAGATCATCGCTGCTTCTAATACAGCCCAGTTCTTGGGCTGATGGATCAGTGACAGCCTTGCTGTGTGCAACGCCCTGCCTAGACAGGGGCTGTCCTTGTAGATCTCATGTAATCAGTATCTGTCTGGGTATTATAAGGCTCACAGGAACATGATTTGTGGTTGACGATGGAGCAGTTCTAGTGTTGGAGCTGCACATGTCCTTGGCTACTTGCCATGATATCATGAGGGTACAGGGAGCCACATGGATTCTAGGCCTTTGAGGATGCTTTCAGTGCTTGAATATTTGTAATATCATCTGAGCCTACAGGTTAGATAAGAGAAGAATCTACAAGACAGTGAGCATCTTCCAATGGTTTTTGTATCTGTTCTCTGTGTATCTGATACACAGAGAAGGTGACAGCATCCTCAAAAATGTGTGATGTAAATGTGAAAGCATTGTGACAAATTTTTCGAAAGCTGGAACTAAATATTGAATGCTGTATTCAAGGTATGGTGGGAAAACACAAGAAAATGCATGGTAAGTGCACTAAGCAGGTCCTCCAGCTCAATACCAAGCTGTATGCCATGCCCTGCTCAGCCAGGTGCTGTTGACATAAATGCACCTCCTTGTAAATGCACCTTTCTGGGCAGAGTAAAGCTCACAAGGGCATTATTTGTTCTAATGCTGTTCTAGCTAAATGTTGGGTATAGCCATCACTTAAGGAAGTGTAAACAGAGCTTTGCTGGGTAGAGTAATGTGCAACTGCATCATCATTACTGGTGGCCTTCGATGATGGATGGGTGTGGGGCTCCGGTGATATCATTCCAAGGTATCAGGGAGGCCTTGGAAGCCACAGAGCTGTCAAAAAAACCTTGATTATTATCTCAGTAGTTCAGATCTGAAAATGTGACCATGGATAATATAGATAATGGAAAAATAAATGCTAGTGGAATCACATTAACCTTGCTTGCTAATCACTTACCCTATGTTCACATATTTCTCCAGATACCTGTAGACCATCTGAAGAGATTCTGAAGGTGATGAGACAAGCAAATTGGACAAGATTTTGTCTGTGTTTTAGAGGGGAATCAGTAAATATTTGTTATAGCATCAGGATATTATGAGAAAAGGTATGTGTGTGTATGAGGGTCAATGGGCAATCCATCTGAAAGTCCTGCTGTGTGCAGTGCCCTACCCAGAAAAGTGAAGTTCACGTAGAATTGGTATACTGTGCCACAGCTGGGTAGAGTAAAGCTCACAAGGACATCATTTGTGGTGGCTTCTGGACCAGTGACATGGAAGGAATTACAAGTTTCACTGAGCTGCCTGCCTTTATATCATAATGATCCAGGGAGTGTTCTGTGGCTCAGGCATCCTAGGAAGATTTCATTGGTTCTATCCACACCATGTGAACAGAAATTTTTTTCAGAAAACAAGATGATTCCTAAGAGGAGAAGAAAGAAATTCTAGAGAATTTTTCTCTCTGTCTCTCGATTTTTGTACATCTCAAGGAGGCATAGTGAAATGGATGGTGGATATAGTGAAGGAAAGATGCAGGTTACAATCAGTAGGTGGATATTCTTCAGGGATATGGATTTATCTTAGGGGAAATCATCAAGATCCAATGCGGAGAGATAATAGCTGCTTCTAAGACAGCTCAGGGTCTTGGGTTGATGGATCAGTGACAGCCCTGCTGCCTAGAAAGGTGCTCATGTTGTCAATATCCGTCTGGGTCGAGTGGGGCTCCTAAGGAACATGATTTTTGATTGACCTGGAGCAGTTCTGGTGTTGGATCTGCATATGTCTTTGGCTATTTGCCATGATATCATGAGGGTCCAGGGACCAAGTGGATTCTAGGCATGTTGAGGATGCTACCAGTGTTTAAATATTTCTAATATCATCTGCACTTACAGGTTAGAAAAGGGAAAGAACTCCAACAGAGTCAAATTATTCCAAGCCCCTTATATCTGTTCAGATACACATAAACAGATACAATATCCTTCAAGAAGTGGGATGTTAATTTGAGGGCAGTGGGACACGTTTTACAGTGTCTGGAGCTTAAATCGTCACTGCAGTGATCACTTATGGTGGAAAGAGAGCAGAAAATTGAAGAAGAGCATGGGAAGTACACTAAGCAGGTCCTCCAACTCAAGGCCACACTGTGTGTCGTGCCATTCCTACCCAGGTGCTGTTGGTGTAGACTCTCTGTAAATACACCTGCCTGGGCAGAGTAAGGCTCACAAGAGCATCTTTTCTGGTGGCCTCTGGACCAGTGATGTGGGTGAAGTTAAAGGTGTCTATTACCTGCCAATTTTGACTCCATAGTCACCCTGGACTGTGCGGCTCCAACTTCCTTGGGATGATTTCATTGGTCTTCTCTTCTCAATGTGAACACACAGAGTGTACAGATGTAAAGATGATTTCTAAGAGAAAAAAGAAGAATACAAAAAATTATCCATTCTCTCTCTCTCATTCTCTCAGTTTTTGTACATCTCCAGTAGGCATAGAGACATGGATGGAGGATATCCAGTGAAGGAGTGATGCAGGTTACTATCTGTGGGTGGATATTCCCTAGGGGTATGGATATATCTTGAGTGCAGCCATCAGGATGTGATGGACAGAGATCATAGGTGCTTCCAAGACAGCCCAGGGTATTGGACTGAATGGTCAGAAACAGCCCTACTATGGGCACTGCCCTGCTTAGACTGGTACTGATCATGTTGATCATGTGTAATCAGTATCTGTCTGGGTAGAGTAAGGCTCACAGGAACATTATTTGTGCTTGACCTTGGAACAGTTCTAGTGTTGCAGCTGCATGTGTCCTTGGGCTGCTTGCCATGATGTCATAAGAGTCCTGGCAGCCACTTGGTCATAGGCATCTTGAGGATATTTCTTTTGCTTGAATATTTTTAATAGCATCAGCATCTACAGGATAGAAAAGAGAAACAGAGTTTGTATCAGAAAAGGAATTAAAGGGAGAAAGCTTTTAGCCATGGTAACTCATCTCATGCAGATACACATAGAGTGGTAATCAGATCCTGATGAGGTCAGAGTCAAGCTTCGAGGCCGTGGGTCAATGTTTTCAATGTATGTACCTAAATCTTCAATGCAGTTAGCTATGTGTGTTGAGGAGAATAAAATTGAAGAAGAGCGTGGGAAGTGAACTAAGCAGGTCCTCCACCTCCAGGCCAAGCAGTGTGCCATGCCCTGCCCAGACAGGTGCTTTTCACTTAAATTTTCTGTGCAAGGACCTGCCTGGGTAGAGTAAGACTCACAGTAACATCATTTGTGGTGGCTTTGGACCAGTGGTGTGGGTGGAGTTGCAGATTTCCTTGAGTTGCCTGCCTTGATGTCATAATGACCCTGAGAGGGATCTGTGGCCATGGCTTCCTCAGGTTGATTCCAGTGGGCCTATCCTCACAATGTGAAAATAGAGAGCTTACAGAAGGAAAACTGATTCCTATGAAAGAGAGAAATATGATATTCTAGTCTCTCTCAGTTTTTATAGATTTCAAGTAGGCAAGAGAAGTGGACCTTGGATATTTAGTGATGGAGAGATTTGGGTTACAAAGCAGTGAGTGGATATTATCTAGGGATCTGGCTATATCTTGCATGAGGCCACAAAGATGTGATGGGGACAGAAATCATAGGTGCTTCTAACAAAGCATAGGATCTTGGGATGGATGACCAGAGACAGCCCTGCTGTGTGCAATGCTCTGCCTATACAGGTACTGATCTTGTAGATCTTGTGTAGTCAGTATCTGTCTTGGTAGAGCTAGGCTCACCAGGAACATGATTTTTGGTTGACTTTGGAGCAGTTCTAGTGTTGGAGCAGTGTATGTCCTTGGCTACATGCCATGATGTTATGAGGGTCTGGGGAGCCACCAGCATTCCAGGCATTTTGAGGATGCTACCAGTGTTTTAAAATTTCCAGTATCATCCACGAGTACAGGTTAGAAAAGGGAAAGAACTGGAAGAGAGTGAACTTCTTCCAGTGTCCCTCATTTCTGTGCAGAGATACACGTAGAAGGTGACAAGATCCTCAAAGAGTTGGGATGTAAGACTGAGGGCAGTAGGGCAATTTTTTCAATGTCTGGAGCTAAATACTGAGTGCAGTGAGCAAGGTATTGTGAGAAGAGAGAATAAAACTGAAGAAGAGTGTGGGAAGTGCACTAATCAGATCCTCTACCTTGAGGTCAAGCTGTGTGCCATGCCTTGCCCAGCCAGGTGCTGCTCACGTAGACTCCTTGTAAGCACACCTGCCTGGGCAAAGTAAGGCTCACAAGAACATCGCTTGTGGTGACCTCTGGACAAGTGATATGGGTCAAGTTGTGGGTGGCCCTGAACTGCCTGCCTTGATGTCATAATGACCCTGGCACTGTCTGTGCATCTATAATCCTTGGGAAGATGTCAGTGATCCTCTCCTCAAAATATAAACACAGAAAGTTTACAAGGGTAATCTGATACCTATGAGAAAAACAGATAATACAAGATGCTTTTCTTTCTCTGGTCCTTGTACATCTGAAGTACGTATAAAGTGAAGTGAAGGGGACAGCCACTGAGGATAGATGAAAGATTCACAAACTGGTTGGATATTTTCTTGGTGCCTGGATATATCTTGCATGGAGCCATCAGATTTGGAGGGAAGAGATACAGAAGCTTCTTGGAAGAGTATAATGGGGACTGCGTTGTGCCTATATGTTAAAGATTTCTTGTGCAGAGTGTCCTACCCAGACAGGTACTCTTCACATTGACAATGTGTGAACAGTGCCTGTCTGCATGAGTAACACTCTCTAGGAACATTGGTGCTGTGTTATTTGTGTCACATGAACTTTGGAGTTTGTAGCTCCAAGTGTCCTTAGTTCCAGCCAGAAGTTATGAACACCCTTAAAACATCTGAGTCTCTGAAATATTCAGTATGACTTAGGTGCTCCATTTCTAAAACTTAAACAGGAACAGGTTAGAAACAAGAGGTAAACTCCTTTGAACCGAAGAGAGATCTGAAACACCCATTTCTCTCTGGGTCCTCATCCTTCTGAGTGTGTACAGTAGGTAGAAGTAGTGAAGACAGTCTTGTGAGTGAGGGATGTAATTTGGTTGGCAGTGGGTCACCATTTTCCAGTTCTATACATAATTCCTTGGTGATGTCCAAGGTTGTGGTAGGAGTAATGAGGAATGTTTCATTCTAGAGTGTTAAGGGGACAAACAGGGTCTCCACTTAGAGGCCATGCTGTGTGCATTGCCATGCCTAGGGAGGTGCTGGTAACTTCAACTACCTGTAGACAGAGCCTTCCTAGGTAGAGTACTGTGCACCTGGCTCATCATTACTGGTGGCCTTTAGACCAGGGGTGGGTGTGGGGCTACATGTGATATACCTCCAAGATGTCAGGAAGGCCTTCAAAGCCACCTAGATGTCAAACACATGTTGATTATGATCTCAGTAGTCCAGATCTGAAAATGTGCCCATGTGTAAAGTAGAGAATAGAAAGATAAATGATAATAGAATTGCATTTATCTTGCTTGCCACTCATTTCCCTTATGCGCACACATTTCTTCAGATACCTGTAGACCAGCTAAAGAGATTCTCAAGGAGAAGAGATGCACATGACACAAAAGTGTATCCATAATTTAAAGGGAATTCAGTAAATCTTTGTTGTAGTATCAGGATATGTTGAGCAAAGGTATGTGTGGATGTGAGGATGAAAGGGAAGTCTCCACCTGGAAGTCCTGCTGTGTGTAGTGCCCTGCCCAGACAGGTGAAGTTCACGTAGAATTGATGCACTGTGCTGCAGCTGGGTAGAGTAAGGCTCACAAGAACATCGTTTGTGGTGTCTTTTTGACCAGTGATCTGGAAGGTTTCCAGGTTTCACTGACGTGCCTATCTTTATATCATAATGATCTCGGGAGTTGTCTGTGGCTCACACATCCTGGGATGATTTCATTAGTCCCATCCACAAAATGTAAACTCAAGATTTTTCAGAAGGCAAAATGTTTCCTAAGAGGAGAAGAGAAATACTAGAGGTTTTCTCTCTTGCTGTCTCTCTCGGTTTTCATACATCTCAAGTAGGCATAGTGTAGTGGGTGTTTGAAACCTAATGAAGGAGAGATTCAGGTTACAGTCAGTGGGTGAATATTCTCTAGAGATCTGGATATATATTCCACAGAGCCATTAGGATGTGATGCAGCAATCATAGGTGCTTCTCAGACAGACCAGGATTTTGGGTTGATCACTGGTGAGAACACTGCTGTGTGCAATGCCATACCTAGAGAGGTACTGACCAAGTATACCTCGTGTAATCAGTATCTGTCTGGGTAGAATAAGGCTCCCAAGCAACATGATTAGTGGTTATCCTTGGAGAAGTTGTAGTGCTGGAGCTGCATATGTCCTTGGCTACTTGCCATGATGTCATGAGGGTCCAGGGAGTCACGTAGATTCTAGACATTTAGAGGATGCTTCCAGTGCTTGAATATTTCTTATATCATCTGCACCTATCAGTTAGAAATGGGAAGGAACCGCAAGAGAGTGAACTTCTTCCAGAGTCCCTCATTTCTGTGGAAATACACATAAATGGTGACAAGAACCTCAAAGAGGTGGGATGCACAAAGAGGGCAGTGGAACAGTTTTTTCAACATTTGGAGCAAAATCTTGAGGCTGTGATCAAGGTACGGTGGGAAGAGAGAAGAAAATTGAAGAAGAGTGTTGGATGTGCACTGGGCATGTCCTCCACCTCGAGGCCACACTCTGTGGCATGCCCTGCCCAGTCAGTTGCTGTTATATAGACTCCCTATAAATGCACCTGACGGCAGAGTAAGGCTCACAAGAACATTGTTTGTGGTGGCCCTGGACCAGTGGTATGAGCGAGTTTCAGGTGTCCTTGAGCTGCATGCCTTGATGTCATAATGACCCTGGAGTCATCTGTGCCTCTAGCATCCTTGGGAAGATGTCAGTGGTCCTCTCCTCACAATGTGGATGCCAAGAGTTTCTGGAGGGTAAGAGCATATGTATGAGGAGAATACAGAAATATGACATGCTTTTCTTTTTCTGATCCTCCTACATCTGAAGTAAGTATAAAGAGAATTGAAAGGGACAGTCCCTGAGGATGGAGAAAAGGTTTACAAAGTGTGTGGATATTTCCGGGACATCTGGATATAACTTGCAAGGAGCCATCAGGATGTGGAGGCAAGAGAGATGGAAACTACATGGAAGAGGGTAATGGGGACTGGGTTGTGCCTACACATTAAAGATTTCTTGTATGTACTGCCTTACATATACACTTTGACAACGTATGAACAGTGCTTGTCTGCATGAGCAAGACTCTCCAAGCATGTTTTAGTGGTGTTATTTGTGTCAGGTCCAGTTTTATTGTGGAGCTTTAATAGTCCTTAGTTCACTCCAGAAAGTTATGAGTATGCTTAAAAACAGCTGAGTTTCTGAAATCTTCAGTATGACTTAGGGGTTCTATTTCTAAAACTTGAACAGGAACTGTTAGAAAAGATAAGGTTAATTCCTTTGAAACGAAGAGAGATCTGGAACACCTATCTCTCACTGGGTCCTCATCCATCTGAGTGTGTATAGTAAGCAGAAATAGTGAGGACTGTCTAGTGAGTTCAGTTCAGTTCAGTCGTTCAGTTGTGTCCGACTCTTTGCGACCCCATGAATTGCAGCACGCCAGGCCTCCCTGTCCAGCACCATCTCCAGGAGTTCACTCAGACTCATGTCCATCAAGTCCGTGATGCCATCCAGCCATCTCATCCTCTGTCGGCCCCTTCTCCTTCTGTCCCCAATCCCTCCCAGCATCAAAGTCTTTTCCAATGAGTCAACTCTTCGCATGAGGTGGCCAAAGTACTGGAGTTTCAGCTTTAGCATCATTCCCTCCAATGAAATCCCAGGGCTGATCTCCCTCAGAATGGACTGGTTGGATCTCCTTGCAGTCTAAGGGACTCTCAAGAGTCTTCTTCAACACCACAGTTCAAAAGCATCAATTCTTCGGTGCTCAGCCTTCTTCACAGTCCAACTCTCACATCCATGCAAGACCACAGGAAAAACCATAGCCTTGACTAGACAGACCTTAGTCAGCAAAGTAATGTCTCTGCTTTTGAATATGCTATCTAGGTTGGTCATAACTTTTCTTCCAAGGAGTAAGCATCTTTTAATTTCATGGCTGCAGTCACCATCTGCAGTGATTTTGGAGCCCAGAAAAATAAAGTCTGACACTGTTTCCACTGTTTCCCCATCTATTTGCCATGAAGTGATGGGACCGGATGCCATGATCTTCGTTTTCTGAATGTTGAGCTTTAAGCCAACTTTTTTACTCTCCTCTTTCACTTTCATCAAGAGGCTTTTTCGTTCCTCTTCACTTTCTGCCATAAGGGTGGTATCATCTGCATATCTGAGGTTATTGCTATTTCTCCAGGCAATCTTGATTCCAAGTTGTGTTTCTTTCCGTCCAGCATTTCTCATGATGTACTCTGCATAGAAGTTAAATAAGCAGGATGACAATATACAGCCTTGACATACTCCTTTTCCTATTTGGAACCAGTCTGTTGTTCCATGTCCAGTTCTAACTGTTGCTTCCTGANTCTTTCACTTTCATCAAGAGGCTTTTTAGCTCCTCTTCACTTTCTGCCATAAGGGTGGTGTCATCTGCATATCTGAGGTTATTGATATTTCTCCCGGCAATCTTGATTTCAGCCTGTGCTTTTTCCAGCCTAGCATTTCTCATGTTGTACTCTGCATATAAGTTAAATAAGCAGGGTGATAGTATACAGCCTTGATGTACTCCTTTTCCTATTTTGAACCAGTCTGTTGTTCCATGTCCAGTTCTAACTGTTGCTTCCTGACCTGCATACAGGTTTCTCAAGAGGCAGGTCAGGTGGTCTGGTATTCCCATCTCTTTCAGAGTTTTCCACAGTTTATTGTGATCCACACAGTCAAAGGCTTCAGTTTTATTAATATAAGAGGTACTGAATATTCAGATTTCTTCTCTATTTTTTCTAAACTCAGTAGAATACTATTACTACATATATGTTGCTTAATATGAAAATGAAGTTCTGCTTTTTCTATATTTTGAGCAATTTATGAATGGAATTTTACAAAATCAAGCAGTAAAAAAAAAAAAAAAAAAGCTTATAGATTTAAAAGTAGGCCTCATTCCCATCCCAGAGAGCAAGTCTTCTCTTTGGAGGCCACCTTTTTTCTGCATGGCATTCATATTTTTGTATCTTGCTTTTCCACTTGATATATTTTGAAATTTGTTTTCAATATCAGCATGTGTAGGTTGAACTTCTTTTTCATAGATACAGAACATTCTGTTTTAAAGAAATAATGTAATTTACCTAATCTGTCCCTTATTTATAGAAATTTGGGTTACTTCTAGACTTTTGCTACTGCAAACCATTATGCAATGAATATCCTTGTGGGTACAGTTTTGCTCACAAATGCAAATTCATTGAGAAATGCTGAGCCAAACTGGCTTCTATTGTGGTTACATTGAAATAAATCTTTAAAAACAAATGCACCATTCTCTAAAACTGAAAACTCTTAAAATTAAGCATTGTTGCTTAAATCTATGAATACTTCTGTATCCAATGTTTTCAACTTTGTAGCCAACCATATTTTTGTCTGTGGGCAACTTATAATTGATAGTTAAATATTTTTACAAACAATCAATTTTATTTAAAAAAATTTGGCCAAACATATACATTTTGACTGTACATGTTTAGAAAATGATCAGAAATTAATCCTAACCAATTAAGATTAACACTCAGAATGTATTTGCTCTGAAATTTTGTGTTTAGCCAATCCCCAACCGCATCCATTTTTATGGTTGTACATTTTGAAACTTCCAATATTATTTCGCAGACTAGGAGAGTTACTTGACAGATGTTTTCTCCTTTTTTTTTTTTTTGTATTTATTTATTTTTTTACATGAACTCCCAAACATGAACCCCCCTCCCACCTCCCACCCCACATCATCCCTCCAGATCATCCCCATACACCAGCCCCAAGCGTCCTGCATCCTGCATTGAACATAGACTGGCAATTCATTTCTTACATGATAGTATACAAAGGCCCAGAATGGCTGTTTTGCCTACAACCCTCTTTATGGGGATGAGCGGGGGATGGGTTCTCTCCCTGTACAATCCCTGTCATCCTGGTCTCAGCTGTTTTCATGGAGGATGAGCACCAAACTCTGGTCTAGGTGAGGTGAGCCAGTGGCCCATGAAGCCTTCTGAATCAGCACCTCCACCACCAGCTGTGTCTTTTTCAGGTCCTCACTCAGGAAGCGAGTCATCAAGAGTGGCAGGATCTCTCAAAACAAAGTGGGTGGATAAGTCTCCAGACAGTGGAAGAGAGAGCAACAGACACAGTCTCCTAAGGGAGAGCCCAGGTCAGGGGCCTGAGGGGCTGCATCTATGATATCTTCTGGACAGCTCTTAAGGCTGTGTCCTATTCTCTCTTGATGCCCTTAATAAGAAAAGCAAGCGAAACATAACTTATGTTCCTTGCAACTGACTGAAAGGAACTGACTGTATAGACTTAGCAAATAGTAAAAGAGGAACACATTTAGTTATTCAGCAAATGGCACTTGAGTACCAGAGATAAGCCAAGTATTACAGACACATCTGTGATCAAGATAGATACGGTGTTTGTCCTCATGGAACTTACAGTCTTGTGAAAAAGAGCAGAAGAAGATGAGTAAGAAAGATAAGGCTAAGGGCTAGGTAGGTGGAGAAGGGTTTGGGATCTGGGATATGCTTCAGGGGAGAATCCTTAACTCGTTATTGACCAGGGGATTTTTGTAGAAACCAATGCCTGTAGCCAGCAATTTTAATTTTGGCCAGCTAAAAATTATTATTTCACTTACACTTTACGGGCTATTACATCAATAGTTACACATGACGTATCTGTAAAGTCTTCTAATTTTTGAGAAATGTGTCTTCAATCCACTTCTCCAGTAGAAGCAAAGGAACATTCTCCATTACTGTGAGTTTCATTTTTGTGAAATGTTGGAACAAAAATCTAATGGAGCAAAATATGAATAATAATGACAATCATAAGTTGTAAGATGAACACTCAGTCACTTTTAAGATCTAACAATTTCCATGGTAGTGTTAATTTTATGACTCTCTAAAAACATATCGATGTATCTCTGGTCAATAACATTTGGATAACAAAAGACATATTAATGTCTTAACAAGTCATTAATGTGACCTACTGATAGACTAACTGAGAGTGGATGAACATGAATGAAAAGACCAAGGGAAAATACACATTAAACTCTAAATTTTCTTGTGTACTTTAAACCTAAGAACATCCCTTTACATTGAGTCACTAACTCCTGTTAAGAACCAGGTAGCAATTACATTGGAATACTGTTAAGCAGTATTAACACCCCCAAAAAATGTACTTTTCATCATAGGGGACTAGAATGTAAAAGTTGGAAGTCAAAAGATACCTGGAGTAACAAGGAAATTTGGCCCTGGAGTACAAAATGAAGCAGGGGAAAGGCTAACAGAATTTTGCCAAGAGAACACACTGGTCATAGCAAACACCCTCTTCCAACAACGGAAGAGAAGACTCTATTCATGGACATCATCAGATGGACAATTTCAAAATCAGACTGATTACATTCTTTGCAGCCAAAGATAAAGAAGCTCTATACAGTCAGCAAAAACAAGACTGGGAGCTGACTGTGGCTCATGAACTCCTTATTGCCAGTTTCAGACTTAAATTGAAGAAAGTAGGGAAAACCACTAGACCATTCATGTATGACCCGAATCGAATCCCATATGATTATACAGTGGAAGTGAGATATAGATTCAAGGGATTAGCTCTGATAGATAGAGTGCCTGAAGAACTATGGATGGAGGTTCATGACATTGTACAGGAGGCAGTAATCAAAATAATCTCTAAGAAAAAGAAATGCAAATAAAGCAAAATGGCTGTCTGAGGAGGCCTTACAAATAGCTGAGAAAAGAAGAAAATCTAAAGGCAAAGGAGAAAAGGAGAAATATACCCATTTGAATGCAGAGTTCCAAAGAATAGCAAGGTTAAGAAAGACTTCCTTAGTGATCAATGCAAAGATATAGGAGAAAACAATAGAATGGAAAAGACTAGAGATCTCTTCAAGAAAATTAGAGATACCAAGGGAACATTTCATGCAAAGATGGGCTCAATTAAGGATAGAAACAGTGTGGACCTAACAGAGCAGAAGATATTAAGAAGAGGTGGCAAGAATACATAGAAGAACTATCCAAAAAAGATATTCATGACCCAGATAACCACGATGGTGTGATCACTCACCTAGAGCCAGACATCCTAGAATGTGAAGTCAAGTGGACCTTAGGAAGCATCACTATGAACAAAGCTAGTGGAGGTGATGGAATTCCAGTTGGGCTATTACAAACCCTAAAAGATGATGCTGTGAAAGTGCTGCATTCAATATGTCAGCATATTTGGAAAACATAGCAGTGGCCATGGGACTGGAAAAGATCGATTTTCATCCCAATCCCTAAGAAAGGCAATGCCAATGAATGTTCAAACTACCACACAATTGCACTCATCTCACTCACTACCAAAGTAATGGTCAAAATTCTCTAAGCCAGGCTTCAACAATACATGAACCATGAACTTCCAGATGTTCAAGCTGGATTTAGAAAAGGCAGAGGAACCAGAGATTAAATTACCAACATTCACTGGATCATTGAAAAAGCAAGAGAATTCCCCCAAAATATCTACTATTGCTTTATTGACTACACCAAAGCCTTTGACTGTGTGGATCACAACAAGCTGTGGAAAATTCTTAAAGAGATGGGAACAACAGACCACCTAATCTGCCTCTGGAGAAATCTGCATGTAGATCAAGAAGCAACAATTAGAACCAGACATGGAACAACAGACTGGTTCCAAATCAGGAAAGGAGTACGTCAAGGCTGTATGTTGTCACCTTGCTTATTTAACTTATATGCAGAGTACATCATGCAAAATGTCAAGCTGTATGAAGCACAAGCAGGAAGCAAGATTGCTGGGACAAATATCAATAATCTCAGATACACAGATGACACCACCCTTATGGCAGAATGTGAAGAACTAAAGAGCCTTTTGATGAAAGTGAAAGAGGAGAGTGAAAAAGTTGGCTTAAAACTTAACATTCAAAAAACTAAGATCATGGCATTAGATCCCAATACTTCATGGCAAATAGATGGGGAAACAATGAAAACAGTGACAGACTTTATTTTGGGGGGCTCCAAGATACTGCAGATGGTGACTGCATGAAATTAAAAGATGCTTGCTCCTTGAAAGGAAAGCTATGACCAACCTAGACAGAATATTAAAAAGCAGAAATATTACTTTGCTGACAAAGGTCAGTCTAGTCAAAGCTACAATTTTTCCAGTGGTCATATATGGATATGAGAGCTGGACTATAAAGAAAGCTGAGTGCTGAAGAATTAATGCTTTTGGACTGTGGTATTGGAGAAGACTCTTGAGAGTCCCTTGGACTGCAAGGAGATCCAACCAGTCAATCCTAAAGGAAATCAGTCCTGAATATTCATTGGAAGGACTGATGCTGAAGCTGAAGCTCCAGTACTTTGGTCACCTGATGCAAAGAACTGACTCATTGGAAAAGACCTGATACAGGGAAGGATTGAAGGCAGGAGAGAAGGGGATGACAGAGGATGAGATGGTTGGATGGCATCACCGATGTGACGGACATGAGTTTGAGCAAGCTCCAGGAGTTGGTGCTGGACAGGGAAGCCTGGCTTGCTGCAGTCCCTAGGGGTCCAAAGAGTCAGACACAGCTGAGCAACTGAACTGAAGCAGTATTCTCCCAGTCTTGGCTTTCTAAATCACCAAAGAAAGATTTGATTATGTTGAGTGTGTTTTAGTTTAGGAAACACCTATCATATGTAATTTATCTAGAAATTTTTATTTCATGTAACTTGTATCCCATTGATTCTAATATGGTAGAAGTCAGAGTGATGAAGACAGAAAGCTGATGAAATCTCCTAGATAAAGAGGAGAAATCTAGGGCATTTCCATCACTTAGATAATACCAGTTCCTGTAACAGACTTTACTTTCCCACATTGTACAGTATTGGCTTAATTCTATTTGACTTCTTTTCCTGTGTCCTAGGAGAACTACATGAAGACAAGAGCCAAGTGCCTCATTTACCACTTTAATGTGTTTTTGGTGGGGTGGAATGGGTGAATGAAAGAATGAATGAATGAGTAAGACAATCAATCCTGAGGATCTGGCCCTTGGTGGACTCTTTCCTTGATACACACAGCTTCTGTAACTTCAACCTGTCTTGGTTAGTTTCACATTGACATTTTGCCCCCCCAGTAATTTTTCAGGCTGATGGTTCTACATCTGGGTTTCTGTATATTTCATCTCTAATATGAGCCTCCTCCTTATTTAATTATTCTACTCTTTTTTGCCTGCATTGGCCATCCACTTAGTTTGCCTACCTTGGACATCTATAGAAGATGAACATCCACACAGGATGTTTGTGAAAATCCAGTTAAGATAGGAAAAGGTTTGCTCTCAGAAACTTTTCACAGTGGACACTCTAGATTCTATCTTCATTAATGTCTTGGGGTAAGGGACTGTATCACTCCACTTGTGATGTGTGCAAAGCTTTACAAGGTCTCCTTTCAGCTTCAGAGTGGATCTGAAGCCATTACATTCTATCTATTTAGGGACCTAGATATCATATTTTAAAATGCTTCCTGCAGAGCAATTCAGAGAAGAGTACAATGCATCATTTAAGTACAAAATATTGACTATTTCTATAATGAAAAAGTACAGAGAGTTCCATTTGTGTTTATCCTTTTATTGCAAATTGCCACAACCTGGTCAAAAAATTCTGTCTGTGGCGGCAGGCTATCTGCCAGTAAATTAGTCTGTTGAAAGGGCCACACCAAATCCAGCATCCTGGGCCAACCCTGACCACAGCTGTGTGGTGTGAAGAGGGCTGACAGCCGCGCAGTCACCACCCAGGCTGGAGAGGAAAGCAGCATGAGGTGTTAATGGAAAAACCCAACTTCCCTCTCTTCCAAAGATGATGAGCAAAACCAAAATGGAGCTCTCCCTGATGAGTTTTAAAAGACAATTTTCATTTTTTCAGAATGAAAGTATTCACTAAGCTTTTGCATCTTTATGTCTTTTTCCATATTTTTGCGGGATAGATTAAAAAAAAAAACCTCATTTTATGTGCTCCTATTGTTCTATGTGAGTGGTTTAGTTAATTACTATATTAGTTCCCTGGGTTTTCCAGTGGTGGTTCAGTGGTAAAGTATTCGCCTGCAATACAGGAGATGCAGATTCAATCCCTGGGTTGGGAAGATTTCCTGGAAAAGGAAATAGCAACCCATTCCAGTGTTCTTGCCTGGGAAATCCCACGGACAGAGGAGACTGTAAGGCTACAGTCCGTGGGTTGCAAAGAATCAGACACAGCAGAGTGACTAAACAGTATCAGTTTCCTGAAGCTGCCATACCACACACTGAGTGGCTCAGGTAGCAGAAATTTGCTCTGGAAGCTAGAAGCCATAGAACAAGGTATTGGCAGGGCTGCTTCCTTTAAGTGCTGTGAAAAGAATCTCTTCTGTGCTCTTGCTCAGCTCCTGGGATTTGCTTGAGGTCTTTGGCGTTGATTGCCTTATGGAGGCCTCACCCTGTGCTTTTCCTTCCGCTTCACGCAGTGTTTTCCCTATGGGCTTGCCTCTGTCCAAATCTCCCCTCTTGATAAGACACCAGTTACACTGGATTGGGGTCCACCCTAATGATCTCTGAACTAATTACATCTGCAATGATCCTACTTCCCAGTAAGGTGACATTTAGAGGTACTGGGTGTTAAGATGTCAACATGAGAATTTGGGGGAGATACGATTCAACTTGGGCTTCCCAGATGGCTCAATGGTAAAGAATCTGCCTGCCAATGCTGCAGACACAGGAGACTCGGGTTCGATCCCCTCTGAAGGAAGAAATGGCAACTCACTCCAGTATTATTGCTTGGAAAATTCCATGGACAGAGGAGTGTTGGTAGGCTACAGTCCATGGGGTCACAAAGAGTAGGACACAATTTAGTGACTAGGTATGCACAATTCAAGTCAATCACCACATTCTGCACACCACCATTTCAAAGGGTCGGGTCTTTATCTTATGACCCCTGGGGTCAGGCATAGGGATTAAACTTAGTAATCATTCAGTAAATCATGATGGAATACCTTAGAATTGTGGTACAAAATAACCTCAACAGATCCCTATGACCTAGAGCCAGTAAGTATTATAAGACTCCGTATTATGAGGAGTATCCTTGATAACAAAGTTTCTTTTTTTGAAGTTAAGTCCTTGTATTTACACAACTCTTGGTCTAAGCTAAAGTTCCTGGATTTCAAAATAAATCTTTAATTTCTAATGGAAATAAAGTAGGACCAACTAACTCCAAAACAAAATGTAGAAAGAGGTTTTGGCCAACTGGGGAAATCTCTTGAAAATTATGAGGACCTAATCCATCTCTACTCCCTACCATCTTTGACCTGATACAAAACAGATACAGAAATTGATAGCCAGATGAAATTAAGAGGAAAATTAAGACAAAAAAGAAACCAAAAAGAAAAGCTAAACAAAGTCAGCTTTGTTAATGGGCAAATACTCAGTGAACAATCAGTTCAGTCACTCAGTCGTATTGTCCAGCTCTTTGCAACCCTGTTGACTACCATGCCAGGCTTCCCTGTCCATCATCAACTCCTGGAGCTTGCTCAGACTCATGTCCATCAAGTCAGTGATGCCATCCAACCATCTCATCCTCTGTCATCTCCTTCTCCTCCTGGCTTCAATCTTTCCCAGCATCAGGGTCTTTTCCAATGAGTCACTTCTTCACATCAGGTGGCCAAAGTATTGGAGTTTCAGCTTCAGCATCAGTCCTTTCAATGAATATTCAGGACTGATTTCCTTTAGGATGGACTGGTTGAATCTCCTTGCAGTCCAAGGGACTCTCAAGAGTCTTCTCCAACACCACAGTTCAAAGGCATCAATTATTTGGTGCTCAGCTTTCCTTATAGTCTAACTCTCACATCCATATATGACCAATACATTGATATTGGTTCAATGACCAATAATGACGTCTAGTAAGAATCGTGCTGAAATGACAAGTTGGGTTAAAGTCGAAGTGATGTCTCTTAATCTCCCTTTCCAAGTCGGGGAGCGTGGTCCTGCTAAGCAGACTCTGTCCACATGGGGAGTACAGACCCCCTTCTGCCAGGTCAGTATAGCAAGAACAAGTGTGAGATCTTGGCTGCTGCACCACACTGTGACTTTCGTGGGCCTTAAGTATATTATGTAAGCCCTTTTCTCCCAAAAAAACAAAACTCGAAACTTACTATTTTTTGACAATGTTGGTATAAAGATTAATATGTTAATAGTATATATTAGAACATTATTTTTTATGTAAATGTTCATTTTTCTTCTGATTTTAAAAGCAGTCAAAACATTTGTGTGGGTCCCTAAAGGACTTTCCTGGTGGCTCAATCATAAAGAATCCACCTGCCAATGTAGGAGACACAGGTTCGATCCCTGGGTCAGGAAGATTCCCTGGAGAAAGAAATGACAGCCCACCCTGGTATTCTTGCCAGGGAAATGCCATGGAAAGAGGAGCCTGGCAGGCTACAGTCCATGGAGTCACAGAGTTGGGCATGACTTAGAAACTAAACAATAACAGTGAAAGGTATTTTGAGTCAGAGGACCATGCGGACTGTATCTAATGAATAAGTCAGTCCTGCCTGGCAGGACGGGCCCTGCCTTTCGAAGGTAGACCTTGGACCTAAACCCAGGTGTATGATTTACATGATGGCAGAAAACAGAAGAATACCCAA
Organism: Oreotragus oreotragus; assembly: GCA_006410675.1. Taxonomy (NCBI): domain Eukaryota; kingdom Metazoa; phylum Chordata; class Mammalia; order Artiodactyla; family Bovidae; genus Oreotragus; species Oreotragus oreotragus. The sequence goes on along the minus strand of SJYX01003033.1, from coordinate 268,310 downwards.
GGTCCCTCGTACCCTCTTCCAGGAGGCAGGCAGTGAAGGCACAGGGGTAGCCTCTGCCCTGCTTATGAGGCAAAGTAACCCCTCTGGCTGGTAAAGGAGGCCAGTGCAAGTTCTGCAGTCTGCACAGCTCTGCCACGGGCTCTGCTCCCCTCCACCTCTGTAGGGCTCAGAGCCTGCAGAGGCCTCTGCTTTCTTCCTCCTGCACTGCTCTCTCTCCTCCTAACCTCCCCACCTACAAGTCATTCAAGAAGGAGAAGCCTGGACTGATAAGGTGGATTGCCTCAGCAGGGAGCAAGAAGCAGGGCAAGTGAGGAAAGGAAGGATTTCCAGGGAGATTCTCCTGGGGATGGAAATTGAAGCCAAAGAGCAGTCAGATCTGTGAAGAGAGTTTAATCTGAAAAGACCCTGATGATAGGGAAGATTGAGAGCAGGAAGAGAAGGGAGCAGCAGAGGATGAGATGCTTGGATGGCATCACCAACTCGATGGACATGAGTTTGAGCAAACTCTGGGAAATGGTGAAGGACAGGGAAGCCTGGCATGCTGCCATCCATCAGGCAGCAAAGAGTCGGGGATGACTGAGCGACTGAACAACAAACATTTTACTACTCATTTGTTATCATTATTCATCATCATGTCTAATTCCAACAGACAGTGCTCCAGACAGCACTGCCTGGAGCCTCATGGTCATCCCTACAGAGGAAGGCAGGGGATTGTTAAACGGCTGAGTCTTCATCTGAGGAGAGGCTTTTCTAGACCTCATGCCAATACATAGGATTTTTCTCTGTCCAGCTTTAGTTGCCAAATCAGTTGAGGAAATTTTATAACAGAGATAGAGTTTGAGGAGGAGTAAAAGTTTTAAAAAAAATACCCATGCATGAGAGACTTGACTTGGCAGATCGACTCTAGAAAGTTTAACTATTGCTGTGCATCTCTTTGCAGGCTCATTTTTACCCATCGTCCACTCCCAGCACCTTTCGACATACCACTGACAGCTAGTAGAAATTAAAAATTGCCTGTCAATCTGGTGATTATCATAAGCTTTGGTGCACTAAATAGCTGGATTAGGGAAAAGCCCTGGTTTTCCATCACTGGGTCATGATCCTTTTTAAATTATGTTTCTTATTTAAACAACTTTTTTATTTTATTTAAATGCCTTTGCACAAAACATCTATTCTGATATTTAACATAGCTTTACAGTAACCAAGACGTCAACATATTGCCTGGCTTTGTGAATTCAGTCAGGGACTTCCGAGCGCATCGATGTCTGTTAAAAAAACGACAACAAAAAACACCTGCCAGGCCCTCTGTTCTTCATGATTCTATTATATGTGTCTGTTTTTTTAGAACTCAGAAAACTAAGTGCTAGACAGGCTACCCGAACACTAGGATTAATTGGTTAAAAGCACAGAGTTACTGCATGCAATTTGATCGGCTTTTTTTATTATTTGGTTTTCTTTGTAAGCAGCTTTACTCCTTTTAAAGAATTTCTTCCAAGCTCTTTTTCTTCCTTTTAGAAATGTAAGTTCAATGACTTGTCCTTGTGTAAGGTGCGGGTTGCAGATGCCCTCTCTTTATCGTAAAACACAATATACTTACTCTATTTTAGGGGCCAAAGCACTTGTAAGAGCTTTGCAAGCTTTCCTATTTTTCTTAAAATTAGGACACCCCATGATGTGTAGGTACTTGCAAACGGAGATCTCAATAGGAAAGAATTTTAAAATTAACCTATAAAACAGTCCCAGGGTGTGAAAAATATCACTCAACAGAGAGAGGACTGTCCCCAACATTGTAAGAGAGTGTTCTCTTTATTCTGACCTTGGGGAACCATTGGGTCCACCGCTGCCGCTGCTCAGTAGGAGCTCCCTGCCCAGTTCAGGCAGAGCTTATTAGCCGCTCCACCAGCTGAAGATGATTCCCTGCCTCCCAAGATCCTCTGCCTCCTCTTTTGCCAACATCTTTGGGATGCTTCTAGCTTATCAGTCCAATTCAGTTACAGATATTTCTGCAAGTACGGTTAACTTATGCTTGCTATTCCTTTGGCTTAAAAGATTTTCAATAGCATGATTAATTGATAGATGTAGCCTCTAAAATAGGTTACAAATAATTTTAAAATTATATGTTTGATTTTAATCCCATTTCTAGGAACTGCTATAACTCTTGGAATTTCCTGTGTATAAGCACAAAAGGAATATCTTTTGTTACAATGTTTAGTGTTTTGTTGTCAATTCCTGAAATCACTTCAAAGCATAGAGGTAAAAGGAGCACCTTGTCACACCCTACAAACCCCTTTCAACCACAGCTGAGTTTATGTTGACAAGGTGACTATTGGAGATCCCCTAGGGAGGAGGGCTGGTTGCTTCAGATAGGGGGAACAACCAAGAGTTGAGGGTTGTAATTTAGCCCCACCCATCAACGTTTAGGGAGGGGAGGGGAGTTGAAAGTTTGATCAATCAAACAATAGGGATTTAATCAATCATGCCCATATAATGATGCCTCCATTAAACCCCAAGGAAATGGGGTTTGGAGAGCTTCCAGGTTGGTGATAGGTGTCAGGAGAGCAAGTGCTCAGAGAGGGTATGAAAGCTCTGTGTCTTTTCCCAATACTTTGACCTATGCATCTCTCTATGTGGCTTTTCCTGAGCTATAATATTTATCATAATGGATATATGATATGAATGCAACTTGATGTTCATCTGAATCTACGAATATTCTCAATTTCTGCATAAATTAACTTTTGTTTTTGTTTATTAACAAGCCCTAACTTGCCTGAGCATTCTTGGGAATTCAAGTCAGGTTGGATGAAAGCTGACTGACCAGCCAGGCATTTCACTGAAGTCGTAAGTTTAAGATTTTGAAAACATTAGCAGTGGATAATACTGGCCAGTAATGGTCTCCCTATTTAAAGTCATAGCACAAGGTATTATGATTTGACTTTTTGACAGTCTTGACTCCTCTCACTCACCTCATACCACATATGACAGAACCTCTCTTAACTAAAATGAATCAAAATTGTGAATTGAGAATTTCCTGAATTCTAACTTAAGGTCATTAATTGTTGCTGTTGCTGTTGCATTGCTAAATCGTCTCTGACCCCATGGACTACAGCTTGCCAAGCTTCCCTGTCCTTCACTGTCTCCCGGAGTTTGCTCAGATTCAAAGCCACTGAGTCGGTGATGCTGTCCAACCATCTCATCCTCTGCTGCCCCTTCTCCTTTCTTTCAATCTTTCCCGGCATCAGGGTCATTTCCAATACGTTGGTTCTTCACATCAGGTGGCCAAAGTATTGGAGCTTCAGCTTCAGTATCAGTCCTTCTAATGACTATTCAGGGTTGATTTCGTTTAGAATTGACTGGTTGGATCTCCTTGTAGGGATTCTAAAGAGTCTTCTCCAGCACCACAATTCAAAACCATCAGTTCTTTGGCACTCAGCCTTCTTTATGCTCCAACTCTCACATGTATACATGACTACGGAAAAAACATAGCTTTGACTATACAGACTTCTGTTAGCAAAGTGATGTCTCTGCCTTATAATATGCTGTCTAGATTTGCAATGGCTTTCTTTCCATGGAGTAAGTGTCTTTTAATTTCATGGCTGCAGGAACCTTCCACAGTGATTTTGGAGCCCAAGAAAATAAAAATCTATCAGTGTTTGCACTTTGTTCCTTTCTTTTTGCCATGAAGTGATGGGACCAGATGGCATGATCTCATTTTTTTGACTGTTGAGTTCTAAGGAGCTTTTCCACTCTCCTCTTTGACTCTAATCAAAAGGTTCTTTAGTTCCTCTTCACTTTATGCCTTAGGAAGCATCACTACGAACAAAGCTAGTGGAGGTGATGGAATTCCAGTCGAACTATTTCAAATCCTAAAAGATGATGCNGTTGGTTCTTCACATCAGGTGGCCAAAGTATTGGAGCTTCAGCTTCAGTATCAGTCCTTCTAATGACTATTCAGGGTTGATTTCGTTTAGAATTGACTGGTTGGATCTCCTTGTAGGGATTCTAAAGAGTCTTCTCCAGCACCACAATTCAAAACCATCAGTTCTTTGGCACTCAGCCTTCTTTATGCTCCAACTCTCACATGTATACATGACTACGGAAAAAACATAGCTTTGACTATACAGACTTCTGTTAGCAAAGTGATGTCTCTGCCTTATAATATGCTGTCTAGATTTGCAATGGCTTTCTTTCCATGGAGTAAGTGTCTTTTAATTTCATGGCTGCAGGAACCTTCCACAGTGATTTTGGAGCCCAAGAAAATAAAAATCTATCAGTGTTTGCACTTTGTTCCTTTCTTTTTGCCATGAAGTGATGGGACCAGATGGCATGATCTCATTTTTTTGACTGTTGAGTTCTAAGGAGCTTTTCCACTCTCCTCTTTGACTCTAATCAAAAGGTTCTTTAGTTCCTCTTCACTTTATGCCTTAGGAAGCATCACTACGAACAAAGCTAGTGGAGGTGATGGAATTCCAGTCGAACTATTTCAAATCCTAAAAGATGATGGTGTGAAAGCACTGCACTCAATATACCAGCAAATTTGGAAAACTCAGCAGTGGCCACAGGGCTGGAAAAGGTCAGGTTTCATTCTAATCTCAAAGAAAGGCAATGCCAAAGAATGTTCAAACTACTGCACAATTGCACTCATCTCACACGCTAGCAAAGTAATGCTCAAAGTTCTCCAAGACAGGCTTCAACAGTACATGAACTGTGAACTTCCAGATGTTCAAGCTGGATTTAGAAAAGGCAGAAGAAATAGAGATCAAATTCCCAATATCTGTTGCATCATAGAAAAAGCAAGAGAGTTCCAGAAAAACATCTACTTCTGCTTTATTGACTATGTTAAAGCCTTTGACTGTGTGGATCACAACAAACTGTGTAAAATTCTTCGAGATGGGAATACCAGACCACCTGACCTTCCTCCTGAGAAATCTGTATGCAGGTCAGGAAGCAACAGTTAGAACTGGACTTGGAACAACAGACTGGTTCCAAATTGGGAAAGGAGTACATCAAGGCTGTATATTGTCACCCTGCTTATTTAACTTACATGCTGAGTACATAATATGAAATGCCAGGCTAGATGAAGCACAAGCTGGAATCAAGACTGCCAAGGTAAGTTTGGTATTAGCTGAAAGGATGAGTTACCAACCCTTGCAAATGGTTGATTGGGATATAACTGACCAGCAGAAAGTTGGGGATGTATACTGGATCTGTGTCACTGCTCGCTTGATCAAGTGTGTTTGCTTCCTCTCCATGCCTCCTGCCTCAGCTCTACTCCTGTCAGCTATCTTAGCTCATGTGAAAATAAAGATGCAATTTATAAGGGTTTCAGTCTGGGAAATCATTTGGTCCCATTGTCCTAGTGGAGCACCTACTTAAACCAATCCCTTCAAACTCCTCATTTTATTTTCTTTCTCATACTTTTTGGAATGACTGTTTAATCAACTGATTCATTATTTCAGATTTCCTGAAAGTATCTTACAGTTTGAATATAGGTAAATATTTATGGAGAAACTGTGATTTGAAAATCAGCAAAGCCTGAAAGACCTAAGATAAAGCAGCAGAATCCCCCACTTGAAAATCCTGACAACAAGAAAAGAGAGTCATTTCCCTGCAGCAGATGAAGGATCAAATGTCTTCCAAAGATAAAGAGTTTTATAAAAAAAAAAAAAAAGCAGACTGTGTAAAAAGTAATGGAAGATATAGGTGCTTTTAAGATGTTTCCATTTTAAAATTAATTTATTTTAATTGGAGGCTAATTGCTTTGCAATATTGTAGTGGGTTTTGCCATACATTGACATGACTCAGCCATGGGTGTATGTGTGTCCCTCATCCTGAACTCCCCCTCCCACCTCCCTCCCCATCCCATCCTTCGGCCTTGTCCCAGTGCTCTGGCTTTGAGTGCCCTGTTTCATGCATGAACTTGGTGATCTATTTAGACCTAATCTTTTTTGTTTCGTTTAGCCTGGAGATGTGGGTTTGATTTATTTTCCTGACTATATTAATAGCTATTCAAACATTTTAAGTTGATTATCTCCAGAAATCATTTACTCTAATTTAGTCTTTTTACATAGTGTAAAACCCATTATTTTCTTGTATTCTTTTAGTTTTGCTTGGTTGGACTAGGGATTTTTTTTTTTTTTTTTTAATCAAAGAAACAATAAAAGGCCTGAGCCGCTTCAGAAAAGAACAGGATAAATGAGGACTCCCTTCTCTAGGATGTATGTGACGGCGTGAGTTTGAATGTTAGATTCTCTATCCGTGTCCAAGTTTAAGAACATGCTTGCTGCCTGAGCGTCCTGGTAGGACAGCATTCCATCTGTGATCCCCTCTATCCAGAGAGGAGTAGCTAAGTGGAGCTAACAAGAGTCAAACTAATGAAAAACAGGAGTTTGGTGTTGCTGGAATATGTAGAAAAAGGTGGAGTCTTAAAAAAAAATATATTTCTCCCGCCAAGACAGTATTGAGGAAACTCGTTATTTTCCATCTGCCTGTTTCTTATTTTCATTGTGAAGTGAAAGCAAAGCTTTAAAAATTTTTCTCCATTGCAAAGAAAATATATTTCAGAAAATTCCTATCTAGAAAATAAAGCAATTAAGAACTATCTGGCTGTGAGGCTCTGGCCCCAGTTTGACTTCAAGCAACATCATTGCTTCACATCAAGATGTGCCTTAGAATCAGACTGCTCTGATCAGCCAACGCACTGAGTGACTTGACATTTTAATAAATAAATAAGTATTCAGATTGACATAAAATATCCTTTGAAATTATAAACATGGGAAACTTTATGAGATTCAAGTGAGTGTTAAACGGTCCAGCAATTTTCGGCCTGAGCAGCTGTTGTGCTTTGAAATTGGGAGAATTAAAACTGGGAAAATTGGGGGAGATTTTTTTGGAAAATTAAATCTACAAAAAGACCACCTCCATTATTTCGATGGCTTGTTTTTCTTAACATTTCTTTAGCTCTCTAGTTTGGGCAACAAAAAGGTTTGAATTTATTTTTTCTAAGTGAGTTATGATTAACATACAATACTATATTTATTTCACATATTAAACACAGTAATTTGATATTTTACACAGTATGAAATAATTTCCTTTGTCCTCTCACCACCCCCTCCTCTGGTATCTACCAGTTTATTCTCTGTATTTATGAATCTATTTCTATAGTGTTTTGCTTGTTTGCTTATTCCGTGAATTCATTCTTACACAACCAACATGCGTAGGCTATTGTCTTCTAATAATATCATGGCAACTTAAAAACCTTATTTAAGCAAAAACAGATATTTAGAAAGTTTAACTTTTACATTGAAAAGATATGTAATAAAGTAAAAGTTATTAGGTGGATGTTAGTGTGTGATACCTAGGAAATTACTAGTTGGCTTAAGTTAGTTAAATTTAACTACAGAATTAGATGTTTGCTTAGTGGCTCTAGGTGCCTAGTCCAGGTTACGCACTATTAGAAAAAGTAACATTATGTGTGTTGTCCTCTGCATCCTGGGAAGGAAGATAATGGAAATTATTTGATATGGAAACCCTACTCTTGAAGCATTGGATAGCATGTATTAAAGTGCCAAATTGATTTTGACCAAGTACTGAAATGTGGTAGAATTTAAGCAGTATGGGCAGATGGGATCCGAGGCATTTGTGTTGTAAGAAAAGGTAAAGGTTGACAGTATAAATGACTTAAAAATATTTGGTAGAAAAATTGCTAGAATCTTGGTTCATGAAGATAGTAGAAGCAGAGATAGCTAGACTGTGGCAGAGAAGACGTGCCAGTGAATTCATGAGTTATTTCCCTGATTATTCTTTTCTCAAAGTATATGTGTATTGTGCATCTGCCTCTTGTAAGGTTAATGGATCTGTTAATACCTCTTAGTGATTTGGAAATAGCAGACGATTCCCTTCTCAATATGTATATTATATTAGTGGTTGACTTGCTCAATAAGCAGCTGTTTTTTTCTTACCAAGGGCTGTTAGCACCGGTAGGTGGTATGAAATGGTATTTCTCTACAGTGGCTCTCTTTGGACTTTTGACAGGCTTAGCTACATAATTAGTATGGTCCATTGCAAAATGAAAATGGGGTCCTTCTGTTCAAAAATTATTAAGAATTTCAATATGATGACAACAGAGCGTGAAACACAAGTACAGGGTGCTTCTAAGCAAGGGGCCCTGACAACTGTGCAAGAGCACACTCACGAAGCTAGTCCTGCTAATGGGGAGACTCACTGGAAAAGACTCTGATGCTGGGAGGGACTGGGGGCAGGAGGAAAAGGGGACGACCGAGGACGAGATGGCTGGATGGCATCACCGACTCGATGGATGTGAGTCTGAGTGACCTCCGGGAGTTGGTGATGGACAGGGAGGACTGGCGTGCTGCAATTCCTGGGGTCGCAAAGAGTCGGACATGACTGAGCAACTGAACTGAACTGAACTGAAGCTATGACTAAGGCAAAACTGCTAAATCTGGGTGCAATCAATTAGTGTACTGATCATAGATGACCAGTTAAGGGTCATGTATATATACATATATGCATGTTGTTCAGTCGCTCGGTCGTGTCTGACTCTTTGCAACCCCACGGATTGCAGCATGCTAGGCCTCCCTGTCCTTCACCATCTCCCAAATCTTACTCAAACTCATATCCATTGAGTCAGTGATGCCATCCAATCACTTCTTCCTCTGTCATCCCCTTTGCCTCCTGCCTTTAATATTTCCCAGCATCAGGGTCTTTTCTAATTAATCAGCTCTTTGTATCAGGTGGCCAAACTATTGGAGATTCAGCTTCAGCATCAGTCCTTCCAATGAATATTCAGGGTTGATTTCCTTTAGTATTGACAATATATACATATATATATATATACACACACACATACACATATATATATATACATGTAAAAATATATTTACAACATAAGTATAAATTTGTACAATGTTTAACATTACATTTTCACTATACACACACAAACACACACACATATATATATACACACAGACATATATGATTAAAATATGTAGAACAGAGTTCTGAAAACCTCTTGTGTGATACTCTTGGGTGAATAAATTAGAAAAAGGTCATTTTCCACAACCCATAAATCATGTTCTGCTTCTGTGAGACATCATTCAACACCTATTCTCGGAGTCTCTATTTTGTGCCAGATACTTTTTGCAGTGTGAGCATATAACAGAGAACAGAATAAACAAAGCCCCTGCTCTCAGAGAGCTTTCATACTATTGAATTTCTGAAATTTTGACTGATTTGTTCAGTCTTGATGTTGTAGTTTTGATTTCATGTTGAAACCCCTGGCTTTCCTTCCTTTATTCAGACCAGAAGCAAAAGTCTCAGAACTTGGTTATTCTTGTCACTGTTTAGAACTGAGTAGAACCAGGACTCTCTGGAAAACAATGTGCTGAAAGTCTGTCCTTGAGAGCATTCCAAGCTGAAGACACTCCTAGGAGCACTTCCCCTAAGGCCAAAGGCTTATTTGCTAACAGCGGTTCACAGGGAAGAAGACAGCCTGCTTATCTTTGGTAAGAGGACAGCTCTCATGATACCGAGTGACACAGGATCACCCTAAGAGTCAACAGCATCCATCTTACAGAAATCAACAACCCTCGCTTTCCCCCTTCCAAACAATTTACTGGTCTGGTTTGGCCTTTCTGTGCCACATTCCGTTCCAGAACCCCAGCTAAAATGTTCTCAAGGGCTGACCAGAGATCCCTCCTCCTTTCCCCGGGCTGGTACAACTTGACCGCTGCTTGACATCAAGGTCAACTGGAGACTGAGAACAGTTATGTAACTGCATTATAAATTGAATTAGAGCTGTGCATGAGCCCAGACCAAGTAACCAGGGCAGGTCCAGGCAAGAGCAGCAACGTGTCCCCAGGAGACAGCATTGGAGGAATCCTTTTCTGGGGAAAGGAAATAATGTATCACAGGCAGCAAAAAAAAAAATCTCTCCCCAGTCCCTCCCAAGTCCAGGCAGGCTGCTGCCCTGTCATGTGAGGAGCAAGAAAGAGGCATTAAGTGCAGAGGAAGCTGGTGGCTATGTGGCAGTGGGTATTGAAGAAGCACCAGGTATAATACACAAACACACACACAGACAATGGAGAAAAGAAATCAGTTTTAATATCAGAACAGACACCACCCATTACAAGAGCACTAGGAAGGCTTACTCATGGGGAGGAAAAAAGCCACTGGCAAGCGTCTGTGCATTGGAAGATGGACGGGAGAAATTATTACAAGAGTCCCTCTGCTACTAGGCCCTGAAATGACCCTGATGCTGGGAAAGATTGAAAGCAGGAGGACAAGGGGATGGCAGAGGAGGAGGTGGTTGGATGGCGTCACCAACTCAATGGACATGAGTTTGAGCAAGCTCCAGGAGTTGGTGATAGACGGGGAAGCCTGGCATGATGCAGTCCATAGGGTTTCAAAGAGTCAGACACGACTGAGTGACTGAACTGAACCGAACCCCCTGCTACCAGCCACCTGTTGTTCTAGAGAGAATATGTCCACACGTGTCTTAAAATGTGGGGCTGAAACATCTTTTGGTGCCTCTGATAACCCAGGACATTCTTCCCCACAGTAAGATGTCATACTGGAGGTGGGGTGGTGTGGAAATAGTAGCTGTTTTTTTTTTTCTTAAACAAACAAATAAATACAGAGGTAACTTTTGAAATGGTAACAGGTGCTGGGATCACAGTTTAATCTTGGTCTATGATTGCAGGACCATCTTTAGAATCAAATGAGAAAAGGCAGAACAATGTGAAGTTGAAAGCTTAAACTGTGCAGTTCACTGATGAGACCAAACCATAGTTTCATCTTTTACTGAGTACTTGATGTGTGGCCAGGTTCGAAAGCCCCCTCTAAGCTCCAGCTTCCTATGTGCAGAAAGGGATAATTACAGTACCTACCTCAAAGAGCTTTTGTAACATTCAATGACATCAAATGCAATAGCATTTGAAAACTAGTCACACAAAGACTTGAAATGCTAACAACAATTGCTGCTGCTGCTGCTGCTGCTAAGTCACTTTAGTCGTGTCCGACTCTGTGCGACCCCAGAGACGGCAGCCCACCAGGCTCTGCCTTCCCTGGGATTCCCCGGGCAAGAACACTGGAGTGGGTTGCCATTTCCTTCTCCAATGTATGAAAGTGAAAAGTGAAAGTGAAGTAGTTCAGTCTGACTCTTAGCAACCCTATGGACTGCAGCCTACCAGGCTCCTCCATCCATGGGATTTTCCAGGCAAGAGTACTGGAGTGGGGTGCCATTGCCTTCTCCAAACAATAATAGCTAATGGTTCTTAAGTGTTTTAAGTGGTTTACACATATTAATCCCTTTGCTTTTCACAATAATCCTCTGAAAGATACAGAGAGGTTTAGCAAATTTGCCCAAGTTTGCATATCTAGTGAGTTTCAGAGCAAGGATTTGAACCCAGGCAGTGGTTTTCACATTCATATTCTAAACCTAGAATGTGTTAATGAAGGAATGGGGCTCATGAAGTTATATATGTGTAATAAATTATAGGTTTTAATATCTGGCAAGGCCCGTGCCTAAGAGGTGTTCATTGCCCATGTATACTCTCCACTAGAATTGCTGTTCTAGAGATGTGCTCTCTGAATGTGTGCCAAGGCAGCTGTGTTCTCACATGTGAGCATGAGCAGAACGTGTTATTATTTTGCTTTATGCCTGGAATAGGGCAAAATGACTATCAATTGTTCAGTAATTTAGGAGGCTGTATGACACAGTCGTTAAGCGCGTGAACTCTGCAGTCAGGCTGTCTGGGTTTTCATCCCAACAAAAAGTGAGAAAGTTAAAGTGTTAGTTGCTCAGTTGTGTCTGACTCTTTGCTACCCTATGGACTATAGCCCTCCAGGCTCCTCTGTCCATGGGATTCTCTAGGCAAGAATAGTGGAGTGGGTTCCCATTCTCTTCTCCAGGGGATCTTCCTGACCCAGGGATCGAACCTTGTTCCGCTGTATCACTGGCAGATTCTATCGGAGCCACCAGGGAAGTCCAATACCAGCACGCAGTAGTGCCTTGGACAAGTCACCCCACATACCCAGGCTCAGTTCCCCTATAAAGGATAGCATACTAGCACTTACTTCCTGTGCTGTGCTTAAGATTAGATGAGTTAGTACACAGAAGCTGACTCAGCACAATACATGGCGACTCTTAAGTGCCCTATCACTGTTGACTGTTGTTGATCTTTCTGCCATTCACCCTGCAAGGCCCAGAGATACAGCAGTGACAGGCCAGGCTGCTGCTTTCATGGCATTTCCATGAAATGAGGAAGCAAGTAAATAAACAACAAAGATGTTGATTGTGAAAAGTGTTAGAGAGGGCAATATACTACAGACTGAGAAACTGGTTCTCTGAGAAGATGATAGTTAAGCTGAGGCTTGAAGGAGTGAATGGTGAGCAGAGGACAGAGTCCCTAGAAGAGGAAAGTAAGTGCCAAGTCCCTGAAGCAAAAAGGCACTCACCACATGTATAAAACAAGACGGAAGCTGTAGTGGTGTGAGAACAGCAACAGGGGCATTGGCCAGGCTCACCTAGCTCTGGTGAGCAGAGGAAGGTGATGTCCCATCTCCCCCAGTTCTATTTGCACCCACTGATTGCCACTGGGCCTGAGGAGCATCCTGAAACTGAAACCTGTTCACCCTGGAATTCAGTCACCCATTGTATCAGCTTATTGAGGTGGTCCCAACAAGGAAAAGAAACCTTTGAAAAGTGAACCTAAACCGGAAGCAGGCTTGAGCATTGTGGGAGAGTGACAGTTCCAGGTTATAGATGATAAAGGACTCCACAAGTCATCTTGATCCAGACACCCTTGCATTGTTTTTGGGAAGAGAGGGGTGTGTGTTCACTGAAAGAAATGCAGCATTAGGTACATGGAACTTTGGCTATAGTCTTTGAATAGTCCCAACTGGCTACCAGGACTCGAATAACCTTACTGAGAACCCCTCCCCAGCGCCAAGCTTAGCTTAAAAACTGAGTGTCCCCTTGTCACTTTGCAAGAGTGGTGGCAAGATCTCCAGCCATAAGGCACAGTNTCTTTGAATAGTCCCAACTGGCTACCAGGACTCGAATAACCTTACTGAGAACCCCTCCCCAGCGCCAAGCTTAGCTTAAAAACTGAGTGTCCCCTTGTCACTTTGCAAGAGTGGTGGCAAGATCTCCAGCCATAAGGCACAGTTATCATCCAGTTTCTCCACCATGGGCACCATGAATAGGAACCTTGAGCTTACAGCTCTGTGAAAGTGGCTGTCACCATAGCTTTGACTTCAGAGATTCCAATGCACTGGTTTGGTTGGCCAGCAGTGGCAAGATACAGCAAAATCTAATTTGGGGGCCTGTGAGTATCTTGGTGAATTTCTGGAAATATTTAGAGAGGGAACTATAAGACTGGCCTTCTCACACTTGAGCAGGTGGGACTTAAGAATCACCATGTACATTTGTAGAGTGACATTAAAAAGGGGTCACATTTCAGACAATTTTAACTATATTTTTATATTCATATTTGAACTGAGACTCATTAGATGGATGAAAACTATCAGGCCATCTTATTTCCATTTGAAAACAAGCAATTTTCTAATCTCACCTTCATCAGGTGGGACTTAAGAACCACCATGTACATTTGTAGAGTGACATTAAAAAGGGGTCACATTTCAGACAATTTTAACTATATTTTTATATTCATATTTGAACTGAGACTCATTAGATGGATGAAAACTATCAGGCCATCTTATTTCCATTTGAAAACAAGCAATTTTCTAATCTCACCTTCAATTTGTTTCCTTATTGGACTTCCTAGAAAATGATAATGAGAGAATAAAGGCTGAGGTTTAGAAAATAGACCAGAAGCATGAGAGCCAGGGTCTCACCCTCTCATCTGAATTAGATGGACATGGTCGGAGTGAACACCACTTTGCTTCTGATAGAAGCCATCCCAACCCTCCACTCAACTCTTACCCTTGTAATCTGAGTTTAACATACCTGACAGGGCATGGAGATATGTTTTATTGCTCTTTCCTCAAAAATTGCTTATCTGGCATCACTTACCAGTTACCCCTGACCCCTAGACAGACCTCAATGGGTGTGTTTTCACCCATAAACAAGTACATAATTATTAGGGTATTTGATTTTTATTTTTGTATTTATTTATTTTTTTACACGAACTCCCAAGAGTTGAGACTGCTTAATTCATCTTGATCAAGTAATGCTTGTTTGATAACACTTTATGCTGTATTTACAAATTCTTTTCATTCATTTTTTTGACTTTTCTTTAATAGCAGATGAGAAAGGAAGACAAGCAAACATTATCCTTAATGGTGGTTTAGTCGCTAAGTCATGTCCAACTCTTGCAACCCCGTGGATTGTAGCCTGCCAGGCTCCTCTGTCCATGGGATTCTCCAGGCAAGAATACCGTAGTGGGTTGCCATTTCCTTCTCCAATCCTTAATCAATAGATGAATAAAATTGACTTTCAAAAGATTAAGGGACATGCTCAAAATACTAGGAAATAGCAGAACCAGAACATGGATCTACATTTTCTGCCACAAAATTATCAGTTTTTTGCATAAAGTTTTCTGCACATGTATCCACCCGAAGCAAATGACCAGTCATTCCCATAGGAATTTCCTGAGAGTTGTGTGACCAGTGCCATGCCAAGATCCTTACATTTTATTCTCAACCTCTCATCCCCCTGCTCCTTTCCAAAATAAAACACCATACTGATGTGACATAACACAAACAGCTCAGAGCTGGAGGTAAGGAGGTTGAGGCTTTTTTTACAGGGTCTTCACAAATGGCACATATAAAGTACAGGACGTGTTATTTTTCCTAGAGGAACTTATAGTCTAATCTTCTCATTGTTTGGGGGTCTAATGAAGCAAACTCTGCAGCTGTCTGAAATGCTGGCCCATGATGGGCTCTGCAGGGATAAGCAGCAGTCCAGGCAAGTCACACCACCCTCAGAGTACGTCCTCTCATCTGTGAACTCATCAGATCCTAAAATGAACTGAAGCAACAAATTTACACTCATCTCTTCCCCTACTGCTCCCTTTGGCCCCTCGTTTGGTCTTTTTCCCGGTCTGTAGTCCCTTCCTGGCTCCAGACAGACAACTCCAGGAACCCTTGCACCCCCATCAATGCCCCATCCAGATCCCACAGATTTCAACCCTGAAGCAAAGCAGGGAAAGCCGTGGAGACAAGTGGAAAGTCGCACTGCCACCTGAGGCCTTTTTTTAAAATTTTCAACAGGGCTTGAATGTACACTTAGAGCTTAATTGGACAATAGTTTTTCCCTCTGTGGCTGCTTTGAACAACAAGAAGGCCGTTCATTGCCAAGTTTGTGTGGTGAATTTAGGGGTAAATGGGAGAAGGGAAAGATAGACTGAGTCTCATAAAGTGTGATTTAATTTAAAAAATGCTTATGCTGCTTTTTGTACGAATAGCTGTTTAACTGGATTTCTTTCTTGCTGACAAAAGCGGCAATTGCTGTATATAAAATAAATCTGATTAAAACTCCGTCTTTGTTCCAGTCAAGGTGAAGGATACAGACCCCAGGAACAGCACACATTTGGATTCCTAGTGTGTGCAAATGATTGTTTATGGGGTGTCAGCTTGCCAAGACCCACAGAAGGCTCTTGTGCGGCCCCGTAAAAGTAGAGGGAATGGAAAGCTTTTCCTGAGGCATAAAAAGTTTATTTTATTTCTTATTCTCTTTCACAGTGGTAGCTATTACATTGTAATTTTCTTGGCATTTTGTTGGCAGCCAAAATGACAGAAATAATAGCCCTTGCTTACACCGTTTAGTTCCGATTAATTTTGTTTATCTCAGGTTGCCCTGTGTGATAAAGGCAGCAGCTGCTAGTCCTTGGGCAGAGGTCTAGACCAGAGCAAGTTTCTTTGAGCAAGTCCTGAAGCAGAAAGGCAGAACAGGTTCAAACCCTTCCTTCTCCTTTATCCTAGCAGGGAGATAGAAGGCAGAGAATAGCAAGAAATGAATACAGCTTTGGCAATCATCATTGAACTCTTTTCTCTGCAGTGTCCAACTGAGCAAGCAACCTTTATCAAGCCAGGCAAGCACCATTTCATACAACTATATCTGTGTGATGCCGTTTGGACAGCAGGCTATCATGAGTCTCAGACACAGATCAAGGTGTGGGGCCAAAGTGCCTGAGAAGGGATCCTGTCTCCCAGATCTGGGGCAGTTGTGAGGGAGCCAGGGACCATCAAGTCGATGGTGTAATCAACACATGGAGTCAGAAATCCGGGCAGGAACACAGAGGTCTGGGCATGTGTCCCGTGCCCATTTAGAAGTGGTGGCCTTGAAACCAGGAGGCACAACTGCCAACAGATGGGATTGCTGAATCTGGGAGCCTGTAGTAGTCGACAGACAGTGGACAGCTAATGCAGCATGGCAAAGGCTTGGCTTCCATGTTAGAAGCCACCTCTCCACAGTCAAGAGGGCTTTCATAGGCTGCATCTATTAAACAAAGAAGCAATAGGCTTGTGCAGCTTGCCTGGAGCCTTCAGATGCTAACAAGACGCTGGATCACTGATGTGGGATGTCGCACTGGGTGGAGAAATGCCTTCCTGAAAACGTAAAGCACTAATTAGTGCCCTCTTTAGTTAATGAACTTAGCGAGTCACTAAATAACGCAGAAGTCTGAATACAAAAATGCCATGGCTGGCTTTGGATGTGGCCATTTTTCAGGTAAGAAAGCTGAGACTCAGATAAATGCGCTGACTTATCTGAGGAGACTGAGTCAGGAACAGAATACGTGGCTTGAAATCCATGGGTTGCTCCCTTGTTTGGTACTATTTAAGTCTTGAGTCAGCTCAGTCGATTCTGTTAATCCAGAATCTTGAGCATCTGTGTCTAAAGTATCTACCTTTGGTCAGAAGGTTTTCAGAAGGGTTTATTTTTCAGTTGGTGGAATCTAGGGCTGGAGAACTCTGTCGCCAATGCCCTCATTCCCAGCTCCTGTTAGGGCACTCCTTAGTCTAGCAGGAAGCCTGGCATAGAGAGCCTGCGAGTTGTACTCAACACAGTTTGAGCTCCAGATGTCATGGGTGCTCTGGTATTAGAGAAAGTGGCACAGTGTGTCCCAGATACAGCAAGTGCCATCTGGACAACAGATAGGAATAACAGATACAGTTTCAGAATTGTGTATGATGCTTATAATCTTTCAAGACAGGTAGTTACACACATCTAAAGAGATCTAGAGGTAGTTTCTGGATGACATTGGGGAATTAAATAATACTGGTGATGAGGAGGTTTATGAGAGTAGTAGTTGTGATTAGGAGGGGGAGATATGTATGTACTAATTTATATCCAAGGATTCAATTCAGTCAACTCAGTAGCTCTGTCTTGTCCAACTCTTTGCGACCCCATGGACTGCAGCACACCAGGCTTCCCTGTCCACAAACTCCCAGAGCTTACTCAAACTCATGTCCATCGAGTTGGTGATGCCATCCAACCATCTCATCCTCTGTCATCCTCTTCTCCTCCTGCCTTCAATCTTTCCCAGCATCAGGGTCTTTTCTAATGAGTCAGTTGTTCGCATCAGATGGCCAAAGTATTGGAGTTTCAGCATCAGCATCAGTACTTGTAAGGGTTAAAGAAGCTAAAGTGTATTTTTGGCCTATGATTGGATGACTCCATGAGGGCAGGGACCAGGTCTGTCTTTTTCCTCACTTTATGCTCAGTGTCTTGCTCTGTCCTTAACCCTGCAAGGCTGTGCTATTATTAATGTTTTAGGATTGAATGCACTGATGGCCGTAAACCCATGATCATGCCAGGGACGGCGTGTGATTGGTGTGAATTCTGTCTCACTGGGTGACACAGTTTGGGTTACAGCCTTGAGATAAGCTGTGATTTGGCCCTCATCCATCCCTAGTTCATTTATTTTTTGAGGCAGGCATTTTTTGCCTCATTGATTTTCACTGCTCATCAAGTTCCATTGACCTACTCATTAGTGATGGCTTCATTCCCTCCTCACATATTCCGTCTCCTCAGTGACACTTCTTTGTGTCATTAGCACCGACCACGATTGCTGGGTATCAGCAGAACATGGCATTAGCAGCAGGGTCTTCTGTTGCAAGTAACACCCTTCTCTGTCTCATTGGTACCCACAGGAAACAGCAGGTTCAATGACAAAGAACTAAGAGCATTGGGTTGTCACACTGACATTAGAATTCTAGTCTCTCTCTCTCACACACATACACACACACAAACTCAACAGATCTGATTCAGTAGATTTGGGTTAAGTGTACAAATCTGAGAATCTGCGTTCTGACAAGATCCCAGGTGATGTCAGTGCTGCTGATGGGGACCGTGCTCGGAATCACTGCTCCAGGCAGCATTTGTTTAGAGCACTTTCTCCTTAGGCACACTTTTTCTCTGTAATGATACTCCTGCATGACATCTAGTACTTCCAACTCACTTGCCTAAGTATGAACACATTATCATACCCCCAAACCTTTTCTTCCTCCTGAGTCCATTTTCCCGCTGGAACCACTCTAAGCCTGTCAGTCCGACTAGAGGCAGACTCATCTCTGACTTTGTTCTGCACTTCTCCACATCTGACCAGGCACCCAGGTTTACCCATGACTCCAGAGGGTCTCCTCTGCCATTGAGCCCACGCTACGATAGCCCTTTGTTAGCTTTTGTACATGCATGCGACGTCAAGTCACTTCAGTCATGTCTGACTCTTTGCAACCATGTGGACCACAGCCCGACATGCTCCTCTGTCTTGGGATTTCTCCAGGCAAGAGTCCTGGAGTGGGTTGCCATGCTCTCCTCCAGGAGATCTTCCCAACCCAGGGATCGAACCTACATCTCTTAAGTCTCCTGCACCGGCAGGCAGGTTCTTTAGCGCCAGTGCCACCTGGGCAGCCCCTGTTAGTTTTCACCTGGACTCAATTCCAGCTGTTTTTCTGGCCTCCAGATATTTCCATCCTGCCAGTTCCTCTTCTCCAGGGCATAGTGAGGGTGCACAGTGTCTGTGGGAAGGATAAGGGAAGCCAGACTCCCAGGAGGGGAGAGAGTACTAATAGTAAATAGTTTTCCAGAACATTGAGCACTTTCTATGGGGTGCACACTGTTTTCTTATTTACATGATTTTAATCCCCACAAAGACCTAAGCTACAAAGTTATAAGTAGAGATCACATTGCTAGGAGCAGCTGATCTGGGGCTGGAATCTGGAGTTATTGGACTCCGAAGTCCATGCCGTTTCTATGGCAGCATCCTACCTTTCTAGTTGCTCTAAACGAGAGGTTGAGAATCACTTGGAGGGCTTGTGAAAAACATATTAGTGCCCCCACCCCTGCCCCGAGTTTCTAAATCAGTAGATTTGAGGTAAGGTTGCAAATGTGAGAACTTGCCTTTCTAACATGATCCCAGGTGATGTTGATACCGCTGATGGGGACCATGCTTGGAGTCGTTGCTCCAGGTGGCATTTGTTTAGAGCATTCTCTCCTTGGGGGCAGCACATGCAGTTCAGAATTCAGACGCCAAACTGGTTTCCAGTCCTAGAATTGTGTCTATGGGCCATCAGATTTAAACTCTCTAAGCTTCTGTCACCTAGTCTATAAAACAGGGGAGTTTGAGGACTGAAAGTCACATAACCAAACCTCTGAGCTCTGCAACAGGTGCAGAGAAAAATTCAGTAAATACTATCTGTTTGCATGTTTCTTGCACTCAATCATTAAGTCGTGTCCAGCTCTTTGTGACTCCATGGACTGTAGTTAGCCAGGCTCCTCTGTCCATGGGATTTCCCAGGCAAGAATACTGGAGTGAGCTGTCATTTCCTTCTGCAAGGGATCTTCCTGACAGGGATCAAACCCACGTCCCCTGCATTGGCAGGCAGCTTCTTTATCACTGAGCCACCTGAGAATCCCCCTTGTTACTGTCTTAAGTGAGCCTTTTTAGTCTGTTTCTGCTGTTTTGCTGTCTCTCTCTCGCTGTCTTAGATACTTTGAGCTCCCTCCTCCTCAACATGCAGTTTTATCTGAAATGGACCACTCAGAGGCTTGGAGCCTGGATGAGGGAGCCTCCAAGCACACGAGCATTGTTTGGTAGGTAGATTTTTAAGTACTGATCTAATTTCTAGAATGATTTTAGAACTGTTCAGGCTTTCTTTTTTTTTTTTTTCCTATAATCAGTCTTAATTTTGGCTTTTAAGATAATGATCCACTTTCCCCAAGTTTTCAAATTTCTTGGCATAAACAAATTCATGGTACAATGTTTATACACTTTTAATCTTCACCCCTCAGTATTGTACCCCTTGCACTTCTAATATTTTCTGTACCTTCTCTCTTTTTTTGCTGATCATTCTTGCACAGTTTGGTCTACTTAATTAGTCCTAAAAAAACCTTTGATATTATATTTGCTTACTGTTGATTTCCATGGTTTATTTCCTGTCTTCCTTCTCCTTTCTTACCTTCTCCTCAGCTTCTAAGATTGGATGCTTAGATCTTTATCAGTGCTTTTCCATGTCTTCTGTAACCATTTAAAACTACAACTATTAACATCACATATCTCACTTTCATGCTGGTTGTTTTCCTATATCTCTTTCAATATTTCTGAGCTACTTGAGCAGCTTAAATCTGTTGGAATTCAGAAGGGCCTCGGCTCACCTCAGCAGAGGGTTTCCTTTGGCTTTAGCAGGTGCCCAGGGCACTCTCCCGGAGAAGGCGATGGCACCCCACCCCAGTACTCTTGCCTGGAAAATCCTATGAACGAAGGAGCCTGGTAGGCTGCAGTCCATGGGGTCACTAGGCGTCAGACATGACTGAGCGACTTCCTTTTCACTTTTCACTTCCATGCATTGGAGAAGGAAATGGCAACCCACTCCAGTGTTCTTGCCTGGAGAATCCCAGGGACGGGGGAGCCTGGTGGGCTGCTGTCTGTGGGGTCACACAGAGTCGGACACGACTGAAGCGACTTATCAGCAGTAGGGCACTCTCCATTCTGTGTCAATTTCTCTGTTTCAGATCTCCCAGGTCACGCAGGTGGTACAAATTTAAACCTCAAACCCACACAAGGGCAGGGCTGTGGTTGTTAGTCCTCAGGCGAGATCATTTTTCGCTCCCTCCCGGATTGAAAACCAAGACAGAAGCTCTCTGCTCATCTCATTCAGAAGGTAGGTGGAATGGTTTTTTTTCCATGCTCTCACTGAGCCTCTAGCCCTTCAGGGGCCCTGAATTGGCGTGACTTTTTAGTTCTTGAGCTCTGCCATCTCCTCTGACCCTGAAGCCTAAAATGCCATACTGGTAGGTGGCCTCAGGGTGATTCAGTGCCAAGTGTTATGTGAAATAATTGCTTACCTTTTATATTTGATCTGCATGAAGTTTCCTCACTCTCTTGCTAGTTTGGCTATACTTTCTAAAAGGAAAAAAAAAAAGTGTATTCATTACAAACTGTGTATGTGTGTTGCATTATTAAAAAAATAAAAAGACTTTTAAGACTAGTCAACCATATTATCAGAAATTGAAGTAACCTTGTCAGTCTTTAGTATAGGATTATCTGTTATCGTCTCTATAGTAGTCATCAGTACCTGAATTTATTTATCTATGTGTTTATTTTGTGTGCCTCATCTTCAAGTTAAATATGAGTAATCTGATGCCTGGGACTCTGTCTTGTGCGCTGGTCGCTGTGAACAGCTGTTGGAAGTGTCAGGGTGGCCGAGTGGTCCAAGGCGCCAGATACAAGCTCTGCTTCCTTGTCTAGAGCAGTCAGTGGCATTGAGTGAGACTCAGTCAAATCTGCCGATTGACCTGCAAATAAATTATGTGTTAAATCATGTATAAATATATATAAATTCAGTATTCATACAGTAGACGCTATCCTATGCAAACTTTTAAAATAATTGTTTATAGTCAGCCATTCATATGAAACATATTTATGAGATACCAAAGTAGAAAAGCAGACTTTAAAATAGTCATGTGTAATATGACCACCCATTATAAAATGCATATGTGCTTGTGTGTTCATTTCATGTGTGTTTGTTTAAAACTATCTGGAAGGATATGTGATAAAAGTCATTTATTTCTGGTTACTAGGGTTTTACAAAATTTCTCTTTCATCCTAATGTTTTATATTGAGCACATGTATTTATAATCAGACACATAAAAAAAATCTGTTAGAGTTCTAGGGTATTTTTTTCCTAAGTTTTGAGGTGCATATTATAAGTAAAGCTTCTTTTTGTCTTTCTTCCTAAGGATTCAGCTTGATATTATGTATGCTTGTTTCTACTTTTCTTGGAAGCAAAAATAGGCCATTTTCAGGCTTAGTATGTTTTCTTTAACAACATTAGTATCTCTTAACTTACTACACACTCAAGATTAGGGTGAGGCTCTGTCAGGGCTCAGCTCAAGTCTGTTCTAGATTTGAAACTTTATCAGCTTCATCTTGTTCCTTGTTTTGTGGGTAGAAAGGACACCGTGATGTGTCCCCCTCTGACCTTGTGAGAGGAAAGCACACCATAGGGCCTTTTTCTCCTCTACACTATAGTTTTTGGGATTATACATTGTGACTTACTATATTATATGCTAGGTATCGCCNATTTGAAACTTTATCAGCTTCATCTTGTTCCTTGTTTTGTGGGTAGAAAGGACACCGTGATGTGTCCCCCTCTGACCTTGTGAGAGGAAAGCACACCATAGGGCCTTTTTCTCCTCTACACTATAGTTTTTGGGATTATACATTGTGACTTACTATATTATATGCTAGGTATCGCCTATCTTTATTTGAAGAATAGCCCAGAAATATTCTAATGGATCCCCTGTCTTCTGAACTACTTATGATTTACATCGATGATAAAGTTGGGAGCTGGGAGCATAGAGTGAGTAAGAATCAGCTTCTCCCATTCAAGCCATAGATTTGTTTAAAAATATAGTAATAATGTTGCAAGTGTTGTGTGTGAAATACTTTCAGAATTCAGAGAAGGCACTTGATGGATAAGTGAAGATGACACAATAATCTCCCTATTTATTTTTCAGCCTTATCCACCACTCTTAATAATTTTGCTCTAACCATTATATCTCTTATACTTTTTTCCACAAACATCAGGCCATGCATTATGATCTTACTTATACTTGTACTCTCTACCTGGAATCTCCTTTTCCATCTTCCAGGCAAACACCTACTTACCCTTGACAGTTTGGATCAGGCATCAACCCCATTAGGAACGCTTCCTAGCAGGCAGATGCTATGCATTGGCTCTTCATTCACCTAGCATTTATTGAGCATCTGTGCTGCACCCATTAGTCTCTATGCCAGATCTAGAAAGGCAGTGGCGGAAAGACATGCAGTGTACTGTGCTGGGAGTTCTTATATCCTAACGGGGGTGGCGGGGAAACAGCTGATGAACAGGGAAACAGCCCGAAATAAAAGAAAGGTGGTCTACAATCACTGGTGAAGAAAATAAGCCTGAAGTTCTGAAAGAACCCCAGGCCTACAGATAGAGAAGGGTGTGGTCATGCACAGATCAAGAAAGCGTATTTAGTAGACAGTCTTTGAAGAACCGATGCAAGGACCAGTCGCCTTCTATCTTGCAGCTCTTTCAGTTCTTCGGTTGGCTCCATCTGCCAGCTGGGAAAGGGAGAGAGGGGAAAAGAGGCAGAGAGGAGATGTGATTGGGCCCAGTCCCGAAAGGGACAGGACTGTGTCAGTTTTGCCCACATTCTACTGGCAAGAATTCAGCCCCAGGTTCGCACCTAATTGCAGGGAAGGCTGGGGGATGTAGACGAGCCGTGTGCCCAGGACAAAGAAGACGTGGGCTTGATGAAGGACTGCTTTGCAGGTCTCTGCCACGTCTGTCAAATACAAAAGGGGGTTCTCCCGGGCCCTCTGGTAAGAAGTAAAGTCATTCTCTGGACACGTGGGTGCCTCCAAAGCAGCAATTACAAGTGACTAATGCTTCAGTGTTCTCCTCAACGGCAGACTAAGCACAGTGAGCCCACTTCCAAGAAATTGGCTCCTGTTTAGCACGTATTTCCTTGAGATTTCAATTAGTTAATTTGATACTGTGCCTTTTTTTTTTTTTTTAGTATATGCCCACATGGTTCTATTGATACCAACACAGAGTTACTCTGAAGTATTGGCAATCACTATAATTCTTCTTATAACTGTATATAATTACAGCAATGTCAATATTCTCAAGTATCGGGGCTTCTTTCTTTCATGTTTTTCCATATCGACAGAAATAAATATATGTTTTTCATCAAGTAATTCTGGGGGACATATTTATTCGGCCTCATTATTTTTAAATTGTTTTTAACTTAAGCTCTTTATATTTAAGAAGAACTGTGACTTCTATTTGTAATTAGAGAGTCAATATAAGGTTACAGGTAGAAAATGAAATACTCTGTGATGGTAATATTCCATGGACTCATGAGTTCTCGGTGATGAAATTTTTACTACTGATAATTTTTATTACTAATAATTTTGATCATCTCATATTGAGATTCATGTCCACTTATATAATGTGAATTCCTAGCAAGGTAGAAGATATACCTTTCCTTCTGCTGTAATCTTATATTCTAACTTCACCAGAAAATGAAAGCAATTAAACAGATGAGGAAAAGAATAAATAAAACAAAATCAATTATGTTGTTAGAATGTGGCTATCTTGACCCAAGTATACCCTGAACCCTCTTGTAAATATTCACCTCTGACTGTAAACTGTTTCTGGGTAGAACTATTATTCTTAGCTGTACTGTGGATGTTGACTGTGGTTTTCAACTGGAATGCAATGATGAAGGCAGGCAGAGAAATGGCAAGCAGAAAAGGAAATGTTGAAAGAAAATAGGTACTCCAGTATGTTTAACTTGACATTTAAATCTAGACTTTAGGAAGGTAAATATCTAAGAATATTTAACAAATTTTCAAAGTTATGATATTTTACCTTTGAAACTGAAACTCTTTCTCCAGCATTAGATGTAGTTAGTACCCACTTAATGAAATATATGAATGCATATTAGTTATATGTAATTGTAAGTGTAGAGAAATATTTAAAATATACAACAAAAAGGTAACAGTGGTTTCATTCAGGTAATGGATTTAAGCTGATTTTGGATTCTGTTCTTTATATATTCCTGTGCTTTCAAAAGAGTTGTTACAAAGAGTATTTCTTTTTGTATCACAATAGAAAAGTAAATGTCATTAAGGAAGGAAGAAGAGAGGTACTCTTCTTCCAGTCTGCCTCATTTCTTCTTAGAATATTATCCTGATTTCCTCTCTCTGTACCTAAAGAAGCAGCAGCACAAACTCAACCCAGACCCGTGTGTCCACCATGCCTGTCTGTAGTCCCTCTCTAGACCAACAAACTTTGTCTTTCCTTGAAATCCTTACTCCCACACGCTTCCTTTTGGAACTGGGATGCACACTCTAAAGTATATCAGTTCAGTTCAGTCACTCAGTTGTGTCCGGCTCTTTGCGACCCCATGAATCGCAGCACGCCAGGCCTCCCTGTCCATCACCAACTCCCGGAGTTCACTCAGACTTGTGTCCATCAAGTCGGTGATGCCATCCAGCCATCTCATCCTCTGTCGTCCCCTTCTCCTCCTGCCCTCAATCCCTCCCAGCATCAGGGTCTTTTCCAATGAGTCAACTCTTCGCATGAGGTGGCCAAAGTAGTGAAGTTTCAGCTTTAGCATCATTCCTTCCAGAGAACACCCAGAACTGATCTTCAGAATGGACTGGTTGGATCTCCAAAGTATATCAGTAGAATGTAAATTACCTGATATTTCTCAAGTATAATTGGCCCATTAATAACTGAAAGCCTCTTTTGTGAGTGTTCTAAATTCTAAAGGCCTTTTCATGGAACTCTGGAAAGCTTCTCTGCATAAGGTAGATATCTACCCTGCGTCTGAAAGCAGCAGGACTTGGTGAAAGTGATGTATGTATGTTGCTCCCTAAATTATTGCTTGCATAACCAAATAGGCGATGATGTCATTATGGAGCTGTGAAAGAAGACTGGCTTTAATCTGGAATGTTGGAAGTGGAGTTCATAAGACCAGGTTTATACATAATGAAGTTGAAATGTCTCTAGGAATTCAAGACAGCATTTCATGTAGACAGATGGATATATGAGCTGAAGTATCAAGCCTGGAGATTCAAATTGATGTTTCATTTGCAAGTGGGGATAGCTGCAGTTATTAGCTTATGTGATACCTGAGAAGAAGAGAGCGCTGAAGAACTGAAGGGAGCTGAGTACACAACCTGGAAAAATTCCAGCATCTGATGGCAGGTTATAGGAAAACAAGCCTGCAAAGGAGACAGAGAGGAAGCATCCCAAGAAGTAGGAGAAAAGCCATCAGACTATTAGGTCCCAGAAGCCAAAATGAGGAAATGTGTAAAGGAGTATGTTGTCTAGAGTTCAGAAGCTGCTGAAAGGTCAGATAAGATAAGAAATAAAAAATATTCTCTGGCTCTAGAAACAAGTAGTCATTGGTAACCAGAACAAAAGTTGAAAAACACATATAATGTTGAGCCAGAATTCATATTAGAGTGGATTAGACAGTAAATGCTGCTGCTGCTGCTAAGCCGCTTCAGTTGTGTCTGACAGTAAATGGGAGGTGAAAAAATTAGCTGATGAAAAGAGGTGACTTTTTCTAGTACTTTGGCTGTGAAAGNAACACATATAATGTTGAGCCAGAATTCATATTAGAGTGGATTAGACAGTAAATGCTGCTGCTGCTGCTAAGCCGCTTCAGTTGTGTCTGACAGTAAATGGGAGGTGAAAAAATTAGCTGATGAAAAGAGGTGACTTTTTCTAGTACTTTGGCTGTGAAAGGGGATGAGAAAGATAGGAAAGAGATGACCAGAGAAGAGGAATCCAGTAAGAGACTTTGGTTTTTTTTTTTTTTTTTATCCTGATCACTGAGCACATATCTTTCTTTTTTTTTTTAAATTAATTTATTTATTTTTTAATTGTTTGCAATGTGAGAGACTCTAGATGATATCTGAAAAATTATTCAGTATTTGGAGAGATTACTGGGGGTACTTTCAGTAGAACACTAGGCTGCACGTTTTACAACTTTCTTGCAGTTTACAGTTCTATAATGGCAGAAGATGGAGAATTTTTTTTTTTTTTTTTTACCCAGTGAAGAGGCAACTAATTTCTGACTGGAGTGAATGGGCTGTTAATGTTAGAGGCCTGTTGAACACCAAACCAGAGTTGTATGCAACCCTGACAGCTTATCCTGATATTTCTTCTCTAAACTGACAATAGGGTAGTATTTCAAGTGCTCTTTGGGCTGGTTTTAATGTCTTATAGACCTCTCTATTAATTGATGAGTTAATTAGAATCCTCGTGTGCTTGTTTTATATGACCCTGAGAATCATGTTGTTTACCATTTTGAAAATTATGCTTGAACAGTTGTCAAGCCAGTTGAAAGAGGAACATTGAGAGGGCACACCAAACACATTGGAAGGAATACATTCAGAATGTATGGCGGCAGAGCCATAGAAAGAAGAAAGGCGTGTGCACCGAGAGGGTGAGAAAAGCCTAGCAGATATATGAACGTCTCAAACACAAAACCGTATTATCTCGGGTTTCAAATTTGAAGCATACAAAATCTGCATCACGAACTCATTTAATAAAGATTGGTTGTTACTTATTTTAACTGAATGAATTAGAAAATACAGAGAATTTCACCCAGAAAGAAAAACTGAGTAAGGTAAGGGGCCTTCGGACACCTTTGTGAATGGAAATCCAAATGCAATCGATTTTTACCAAAGCTGTCTTTATGATTCCAAATCAATAGTTTGTGTCTGAGCAGATGGAAGTATCTTGCTCGTTTTGGAGCCTCACCACTTAATGACTGCTCACCCAGCACAAGTGTAGACCGTGCTCCACACAGCCCAGGGGTGAAGCGGCCATCAGCGAAGCAGAGCAGATGTCAGCGGCACGCCGTACGCAAATCTCCCGAAAGAAACCCCCTTACATAACAGGCAGAAACTCCCAGTCACTCCCTCAGGTTCTCTTGGCAGAACAAGTTGATTTCCACCAAGAGGAAATATTCCGTGATCCAAGATAAGGAACTCCATTCACTAGTATTTTTGCCGCTCCTACATTAATTCTCTTCAGGAACTTCCGTCAGAAAGGCCTTTTTTGAACCATTTCGTTGCACAGCAACTGTCGTTGTGGGAATCAAACTGGTCAACAAAAACAAAAAAAATGATGCAGCAGTAACTCACCGGCTTACCTGTTTTCTCATCAAGGGTCTGTTTGCCTTGCCGTTGATCAGCTCCTCCTAACAGGTCATTGTGAGACTCCTAATTTGGACAGTGTTTTATTCAGAGATGTTCAGCCTCTTGTTTTATTCAAGAGTTTCTCACCTCTTGTTCATTTTGAACAGGGATCTGACTATTCACACATTTTGCCTGTTGAAGTGTTCTTTCACACAGAAAGCAAAAGTAGGATTTTTTGGTTTCTTTCTTTCTTTCTTTTTTTTTTTCTTTTGAAACAAGAATAACAGTGAGAAAGACACGAAGGCGCAGAAACACGTGGGGAGCTCTTGAGGTGGCCCAGGCAGGAAGCCTGCTTGTAATCACGGCTGGTGACACAACTCAGCTGTGGAAACTGTACTGTGTACAGTTGATGGATTCTGCCTTGGCTAGTCCTGGAAGACAGGTCCTTCCTGACTCTAAATTTCTATGCATTGCAAAAAACTGGTGAGTCTGAAAATATACTTACAGTGTCTGACTGGTTTAAAAGAAAAAAAGTATACTTTCCTCATTGGTTTTCTCTTTATCTGTATACAATCCAGATTTCCTTACCATATTTTATCATTTGTTCTTATTGTTGCCCCAAACATAAGAAGGCCAAGCTGTTACTACATGTGCTGCTGTGGAGTAAGGACTAAAGAGAAAACTCCGGGTGAGCACCTTCACTGCAGCCAAAACCACATACCCATCACCAAGCACCTCAGGGCCCTGAGAGGGAGGAAGGGATGCCTTAGTGAGAAAGACTATTCCTCCAAGGGTATGGGAAACCACAGACAGGAAATCGAGAGCCCAAACATTGTACTGGCTGCAGAGGAAATGATACATCATCAACTCATCATCTTCTGCCAGGAGGAGCTCCAGTCACCTTCTATTGCTGGGACAAAGCAGAGGGGGCGGAGTGCACGGGGAGGGGAGATGTAAGGAGGTTGCTGGGGGGGCCATTTCCACAGGTGCCAGAGCCCCCTGGGTAATAATAACAGCAGCCACCATTTATGAATACATGATGCATGCCCATCTCTGAGCTAAAAGCTTTCTGTACTCTTAATTCAATGCTTATAACACCCCTTATGAGAAGGTAGGCCTAATTAACTTTTCTAAAAATCACTTTTTGATGATTTTTCTCTATAAAACACATTAGTCATTCATTTAAATATCTGATTTCATTAGAAGCCATATTAACACCTTTTCTCCCCCTTGCCATAAAAATACACTAAGAAACTGGCTTTAGAAACAAACAACTAGGAGCAAGTATTCCTGTTTCCTCGGACTTAATGAATATGTACCTCAGTGATAATAGTCTGTAAATCAGTGAGAAAGGAGGCTGAAGACTGAGATTCAAATGATCTTCCACTTAAAAATGGTAAAAAGCTATGGAACTGTGTTCCTTTCTTCACCATAGCCTAATATTTGTACAACTCAAAATTAATTTTTATTTGAGTATAGTTGATTTATAATGTGTGTGTGTTTCTGCTATACAGCAGAGTAAATCAATATTAATACACATATCCATTCTTTTTTAGATTCTTTTCCAATTTAGGTTATTACAGAGTACTGGGTAGAAGTCCCTTTGCTATACAGTAGGTCATTATCTATTTTATATACAGCAGTGTATATATGTCAACCTCAGTCTCCCAGTTTATCCCTACCCCCCACTTACCCCCTCAGTAACCATGAGTTCGTTTTTTATATCTGTCACTCTATTTCTATTTTGTAAATAAGTTCATTAGTACCATTTTTTTTTTTTTTTTAGATTCCACATATAAGCAATATCATACAATACTGGTCTTTATCTGACTTCACTCAGTATGACAATCTCAAGGTCCATCTAGATCATGTAAATGGCATTATGTAAGTCTTTTTTTATGGCTGGGTAATATTCCATTGTATAAATGTACCACATCGTCTAGATCCATTTCTCCATCAGCAAACATTCAGGCTGGCTTTATTTCCTGGCTATTATATATATAGGGTTGAGATGAACATTGGAGTGCATGTATCTTTTTGAATTATGATTTTCTCTGGAGATATCCCCTGGAGTGGGATTGCAGGATTATATGGGAGTTCTATTTCTAGTTTTCCATGAACCTCCATACTACTCTCCATAGTGTCTGTACCAATTTATGTTCTTACCAGTAGTGCAGGAGGGTTCCCTTTCCTCTACAACCTCTCCAGCATTTATTGTTTGTTTTTTTATGATGGCCCTTCTCACTGGTATGATGTAATACATCATTGTAATTTTGACTTGCATCTCTGTAATAATTAATGATGTTGAGCATCTTTTCAGTGAGCTTTTTACAGATTAGGAAACAGCTTTAGAGAAGTTAAGAAGCTTGCCTTAGTCATACTGCTGAAAGTTGAGAAGAGTCCAAATTCAAATCTCAGGCCTGTTTGACTCCATAACCTCCCCCTTCATCATTACACTATGTTAATCCCATAGAAAGTTAGCAGTTATTTAGCCTCATGTAGTCCAGCCTTTTATCAAAATCACAAATCCCTCTGATAATACACTCAATACAGGGTCATCTGTGGCTGTAACCTCTAGTAAGGGAACAGCATTGCGTATCCTGGTGTTTCTCAAACTGGACACCTGTGCCTGCAAAGTATGTACATTCAGAAGAGCCATTTGTCTTCAGAAAACAGTCAACCATGGTCTAACATACCTTCACTTCTGGATAATTACATATACTTAAAGCCTTGAAAGATTGAAGGCAGGAGGAGAAGGGATCAAAAGAGGATGAGATGATTGGATGGCATCACTGACTCAGTGGACCTGAGTTTGAACAAACTCCAGAAGATAGTGAAGGACAGGAAAGCCTGGTGTGCTGCTGTTCAGGGGGTCACAAAGAGTCAGACACAACTGAGTGACTGAACAACAACAGCAACAAAGGCTTGAAAGAGAAATTGTATTTTAAGTAAATGTAGTAGGGGATTAATTGCAACATCATCATTCCTTTTAAGGTAAAACATGAGACCTTAAAAATTAGCACCAGAAACTGCAAATCTCATCTGCACCCCGCTACTGCCACCCTGCCAGGGTTCAAATTCTCTCTTTCCTTAGAAGAATTTCAAAGCAAAAGCATAAGAAGAACTAGGTTGATGGACTACTTTATATTCTTTAGAACCTGCGTCCAAGGCTCACATCCCATCACTACTACTCTTATCAGCTTAGTATTAGGCAACTTACTTAGCCTCTCTGAACTTCCATTTTTTCTTATCCATAAAATAAGAATGACAGTGCCAGCTTCTTAAAGCATTTGCTGCTGCTGCTAAGTCGCTTCAGTCGTGTCCGACTCTGTGCGACCCCACAGACGGCAGCCCATTTCGCGACTGCCCACAAGAGGCTACAGGTGAGAGGGAAGATGTAGCAGTGTCAGAGGCTTTCCAATCATCATTCATCACGTAGGAAACAGTGAGGATGCACACTGAAGACAAGTCTGGGAGTGGGAGCAGAGAAAGGCTCATCGATCCCACAGGAGAGCAGCTCTGTGAATAGCTTTGGTAGTGGGGGAAGCCTGCTGGGGCTTAAACTATTGCACAAGGAAATTCAGAGTGGCAGAGAAAATATATAAATGTGAAGAATGTGGGCTGGCTTTTATTAGGTCCTATCTTGAAGCTGGATATCTAGCTCATTAATTTTCAGTCTGTGTTTTTGAATTTAAGCAGTTAAGGCCATAGATATCCTGCTGCTGCTGCTAAGTCGCTTCAGTCGTGTCCGACTCTGTTCGACCCCACAGATGGCAGCCCACTGGGCTCCGCCATCCCTGGGATTCTCCAGGCAAGAACACTGGAGGGGGTTGCCATTTCCTTCTCCAATGCATGAAAGTGAAAAGTGAAAGTGAAGTCGCTCAGTCGTGTCTGACTCAGCGACCCCATGGACTGCAGCCCACCAGGCTCCTCCATCCATGAGAGTTTCCAGGCAAGAGTACTGGAGTGGGGTGCCATCGCCTTCTCCAGATAGCCTGCTAAATACTCCATTCGGCTACATTACGTGTGTGTGTGCTCAGTCACGAAGCTGTGTCTGACTCTTTGCCACCCTAGGACTGTAGCCCTCCAGGCTCCTCTGTTCATGGGATTTTCCAGGCAAAAATACTGGAGTGGATTGCTGTTTCCTCCTCCAGGGGATCTTCCTGACCCAGGGATCAAACCTGTGTCTCCTGGATTGGCAGGTAGAGTCTTCACCACTGAGCCACCAGTTGAACCCACACATGGGTTTTGAGCTAAGGTTTTTAAAACTTTGGTTCTAAGTATCATCTGATATATCTATTAGACCTGTTTTAACTCACAGTGTCACGTTACTTTTTAAGCCTATCAAAATACTACTTCACTTGAATTTCATCCAAACTCTCTCCTGCCCCCCAATTCTCTAATATCCCTGTGTCTTCTGTGGTTTGGTGGGACACCCGGTGGTTCCTCACATATGTCGTTTCCTTTGTAACAAGTTGGTAAATCTGACTTTGTCAGACTATAGGTTTTGTCCCTGGTGGTCTTTGGCTGATTTGTGTTGGGACAATAATGTGTAGTCACGAATACATTCTACTAGTAATGAGAATATATTTAGATTCTCGTCTTCTACTAAAATGTTCCTAAAATACCCAACTAAAATGTCTTCTAAGATATTTTCCTATCCATTGTTGATTTTTATTTATGGTATCAGATTTTGTTGTTCAGTTGCTAAGTCGAACATAATTTCTGTTCAAAGTTGGGAGATGAACTCCAGGAAATGGAATTTTATGCTGATTGTTGAACCATAGTTTTTTAAACATCTCTGTTCATTTTATATCCCCTGTTTCCAAGACCAAGAAAAGAAATCTTTCAATGTATTTTTCATGCAGGCACCTGTTTCTTTGAATCTCTCTCTGGAGAATGATGTTTAATTTTATAATTCTCTCTGAAAACTTACCTTGCATGTAAAATGCACCATTTTAAATGTACAGGTTGATGAAATTTGACCAGTGTGTAAACCCCTATAATCACCACCCGAATTAGGATCTAAAACATTACCATCTTCCCAGAAAGAATAACATTGATTTTGTCCATCATTAACAAAGCTGTAAACTGTGGAAATGAAAATGCTTTTATGTTCCATAATAAAAGCAGCAATTTGACAGGGAAAAAAAAAAATTCCCTGGTGGAAATTTCCAGTGGGTAGGACTCCATGCTTTACTGCAGGAGGTGCATGTTCTATCCCTATTTAGGGAACTTAAGATCCTGCAAGCTGCCTAGCGGCAAAAAACAACAAAAACCCTCAAAAAACAACATGACTTTAAGCCTGGCAGTTTACCCTGAGCAGACAGCCCAGAAGCTGATTGTCTCATCACACATGCCCGCATCACATGACGTGGTAGGCCAGTGTCCTTCTCAGTGCCCCAATCAAGAGCTTTGCACATGACTCTAAACACCTTAAAGCAGTTGCGTTGAGGGTTAATCTGCAGGGCAGAGTTACTGTTCTAGGTTAGGCCAGTCTGATGTATTTCTTTCTCAGCCCTTCAAAACAATAGGGTTTTAAAAAATTGTATATTTAAATTTATTTATTTGGCTGTGCCAAGTCTTCGTTGTGATACGTGTGATCTAGTTCCCCAACCAGGGACCAAACCCAGGCTGCCTGCATAGGGAGCACAGAGTCTTAACCCCTGGATCATCAGGGTGGTCCTCCCCACACACACTAGTTTAACTCTCTGTATTTTGTGCATATTTCTAAACCTACACGTTAAGAGAGAGGTCTGCAAACTTTTTTGATAAATAGGGAGATATTAAATATTTTTGATTTGGTGGGCCAGATGATCTGTTACAACTACTCAGCTCTACCATGTGGCACAAAAGTGGCCACAGAAAATACATAAACAAACAGGTGTGGCTGTGTACCATCAAAACTATACAAAAACAGAAGCCAGGCTGGCTTATCCTTATCTTATGGCAGAGGTTGCATTAAGAAAGAGGAAAAGGAGACTCATGCTTTCGAAAAGCACCACACCTTATTGGCTTATTTATTAAAAAAAAAAAATGCAGAACTTTGAAGTGTGGACACTGGATCCTCAATATGTAAGAAATTGGGAATTTCCTGACAGTCCAGTCGTTAGAACTTGGCGGTTTCACTGCAGTGATTCCGCATTCAGTCTCTGGTTGGGGAACTAAGATCCCACAAGCTGAGAGGCCTGGCCAAAAGTTAAAAATATTAAAAAAAAAAATTTCAATTGACAAATGTGATCTTGAGGGAAAAGGGGAACTAGGAAATGCAGCTTCCAAAGTTCAGAGAACACACATTGCTGGTGGGAACCTAAAATGGTGTTGGTTGTAACAGAAAACTACTTGACCCCCAAGAAAAATCAAAAACTGTCCAAAGACTTGCACACAAGTGTTCATAACATGTGTCATGATAGCCAAAAAGAGAAAAGCCCAAATTTCCCTTTGGGGAACTGGAGAATGGATATAAAATATAGTTAACTATACAATGAAATGTTATTTGGCCATACAAACAAATGAAGTTTTTTTTTTTTTCCTTTCATTTTTTTAACTGTGCCATGCAGCACATGGGATCTTAGTTCCCCAGCTGGGGATAGAATTTGTGCAGTGGAAGCTTGGTGTCTTAACCACTTGACCACCAGGGAAGTCACAGGAAGGAATGGACCTTGCAAAACATGCTCAGTGAATGAAACTGGTCACAAAGGACCACAGACTGTACTATCCCATTTATGTGACATATCCAGATTAGGCAGAGAAGTCATAGAAACATAAAGTAGGTCCATTTTTGCCTGGGCTGGTGGGGAGAACCCAACTCACTGTGCAGGCATGAGGGATCTTGCTGGGGTAATGGAAATGTTCTAAAACTGGTTCATGCTGATAGTTGCACAATGTGATGAACGTAAACATGAAGTCACTCAGTCGTGTCCGGCTCTTTGCGACCCCATGGACTGTAGCCTACCAGGCTCCTCTGTCCATGGGATTTCCCAGGCAATAGTATTGAAGTGGATTGCCATTTCCTTCTCCAAGAGATACTCCCAACCCAGGGATCGAACCCAGGTCTCCCGCATTGTAGACAGACCACTAAAAATCATTTGAGCTGTACATTTCAAATGTGTGTTTTATAGTATGTAAGTGATACCCCGCTAAAGTTGTTTTAAAAGGTTCTTCCACTGTGCATTCATTTTGGTAAACATAGCTACCGTCTTCATCATGGCAGGATAGACCCATAATACTCAGTTTTGAAGTCATCCTTGTAATTGTGGCATTCCTCAGAGAGGACAGTCACCATCTGTTTTCTCAAATGCTGGCGTTCAATTGTTAATGAATCTATTTTAGACTGAATGAATGATCTAAAGAGTGCAACACTCTTTAACTCATTTATTGGGGTTCAGTTGGTGGTATTTATCTTGGCAGTGTCATCTTCTCTTTCAGGGTCTTCTTCCTTTTAACCCATAGTTTCCATGATACACTTTTTATTTTGGTTCTTTTCCTTGTGTTATTTAGAAGTCTTTTTGGACTTTTTGTGAGAAATGGCATGGTTTTCTTTCCTAGAATCTGAATACTTCACCCTGTATTTCTGGAGAAGACCTAGAGAGGTATATGTATCTTGCTGGTCCTCATAGAGAGTTCTCTTTGTTGAGTCTATTCATAGCAAATTTGATATACTCCTTCCTGTCTAATAACTGATGGGTAGATCGTTGGGGGGATTTCTACAGATAATCATATCTACATATACAGACAGATTTCATTTGCTCCTTTTGAATTCTTACCACTTTCTTATGGTCTTGTTGCCTATCTCTGGCAGGGGCTTTTGAATCATATTGATTAGAAGGGGCCTTCTGCACCCTGGTCTTCTTCCTGATCTTAAAGGTCATTGTGTTCCTATTGTATCAAAGTGTTGTCTGCTGTTACATTTTGGTGGATGACTTTATCAGGATGAGAAAGTTGCCTTCTCTTCCTAGGGCATTAGTGTTCTTTCTTATGAACAAGCATTGCATTTTTTTTTTTTTTTTTTACAAAATCAAATGTCTGTTCTGCATCTCTTGAGATGATAGTATTTGTTCATTGATGTATTTCAAAACCCCTGGAACAAGGTAGAACTCATAGCAGGCACTCAATAAGTATTTGTTGAATGAATGAATGAATACAGGTGGCTTTTTTTTTAACATGTCTGTGTGGTAAATGACTTGAATTGACTCTTCTGCTGTGCTATTAACCTTGCATTCCTGGGTAACTCTGCCCTCTCATATCTACTACACAGCACTGTTCCTAGTTTGCTAGCTAGGATTTTTGCATCTTTGAGTGACCCCAAATTGCAAATTTTCCTTTGTCATGCTGTTCTTTTGTTGTTGGGATATGCCAGCCTCTTAAAGTTAGTTGGGGAAAGTCCCTCAAAGTCCATGCCTTCACTCACCAATTATCAACATTTTTTTGGACAACTGTTTTATGTTTTCCCTCCTCATGTATGTCCGACTTGTTGCGACCCTATGGGCTGTATAGCCTATCAAGCTCCTCTGTCTGTGGGATTTTCCAGGCAAGAATACTGGAGTGGGTAGCCATTCCCTTCTCCAGGGGATCTTCCCCATCCAGGGATTGAACCAGGGTCTCCTGTGTTACAAGTTGATTCTTTACCATCTGAGCCATCAGGGAAGCCCCCTTTCTTTTTTTAATGGGTGAGCCATTACAAACATAAGACTTCTTTAGCATTCATCCTAAGAACCAGGATGCTGTCAAAAATAGAAAGATTGTCCCTATTTCCAGGCTGATCGTTAGCCTGCCACAGTTTCATGGACGTTGGCCAGAGACACCAGATTTCTGGGTCAGAGACCAAGGGCTTTATTAACAGTGCAGGAGGCAACAGAGGCTTCACATTCCTGTTGATTCTCCTTGACTCTCAAGTTGCACAGGGATGATGTGAACTGGCCCACGTGGCTGCTGCACAGCAAGTCAGTTTGTGTCACAGCTCAGGAACCCCAGGGTTTTCTAATGAGCTGTAAACAAATCTGCCCCATCTTTGCCTGGGAGGGAGACTTTAACTTTATGACAATGGACTGCAAACATACCTCCCCTCTGCTCTGAGGATGTCTGGTCTATAAACATCCTCAAGGACACAGTGCAGAACAGAGCAAGACATGTGGAAATGTGAGTTATCCCACGGAGAACTATCTCCCAATGGACATTTCCTCTATAATCAAAATATAATGAATGCACATATGAAATTTAACATGGATAAAATGTTAGCGCACACAACCTCTAATCAAATTTCTCCCCACAAATATCCTTTCTTGAGGATTCAAAATATAATTTAATTTTTAAGTTTTTTTTTTTTTTTTAAAAAACCTTGGGAATTCTTTGGTGGTCCACTGTTTAGGGCTCTAACTCTCTGCCAAGGGGCCTGCTGGGTTCAATCCCTGGTCTGGGAACTAAGATTCCACAAGCTGCGAGATGCAGCCGAAAAAAGGCAAAAAACTTACATAACAAATCCTACATAACAAGTCCTGGGAAAATAGACACTTAAATATAGCCTTCTGACAAAGTGAAAGTGAAGTCGCTCAGGCTCCTCCCTCCATGGGATTCTCCAGGCAAGAGTGCTGGAGTGGGTTGCCAGTTCCTTCTCCAGGGGGATCTTCCCGACCCAGAGATCGAACCTGGGTCTCCCGCACTGGAGGCAGACACTTTAACCTCTGAGCCACTAGGGAAGCCCCCAGCCTTCTGACAAAAGTGACCATACTTATTCAACCCAGAAGAATCGGGTAAGATAGGAACTGGATGCCCACACAGAAAACTGTCTTTTTTTCCATAGTAGTTGTGAAAGCCCTCATGAGCACCCATCCTTCTGTCACATGAAAGGACAAATAGAGAACGGTCGTGTCCTCTTTTTATGGGCCTTCAGATGGGACCTTCACTTGTTAATCATGAGAACTCATGTTGAGAGAGGGGCTCTGTCAATGTTATGAATGTGGGTTTGCCTTTATGCTATATTCTTTTAAAAAAAAATCGTTGAAGTAGAGATGATTTACAATGTTGTGTTAGTTTCAGGTGTACAGCAAAGTGATTCAGTTATATGTGCCTGTATATATTGTTTCCAGATTCTTTTCCCTTCTAGACATAGTTTGAGAGAGGGGCTCTGTCAATGTTATGAATGTGGGTTTGCCTTTATGCTATATTCTTTTAAAAAAAAATCGTTGAAGTAGAGATGATTTACAATGTTGTGTTAGTTTCAGGTGTACAGCAAAGTGATTCAGTTATATGTGCCTGTATATATTGTTTCCAGATTCTTTTCCCTTCTAGACATAGCTCCCAATGCTGCATTTTTCACATGGACCCCGAGTTCATTAGCTTCTTGGCTTTTCCTTGCATAATATAAATACGCAAGACCACATTTATCACTCGAAATGCCCTCCAAGTTATTCAACAAGTTGTGATAGGTGATCTTTTTACTTATTGTGGCTCAGTTCTAAATATCGTCTTATTTCCATTTTAACAGCCCCTTACACACATGGGTTATTCAGGAATATGTCTTCTAGGTGCAGTGCTGGGGTTTCTTGGTTGCCTTGTTTTTCATTTCCATTCTAGTTGTTTGTGATTGGAGTCAGTGACCTGTAGGATGTGGAATCTCTGGCATCTGTTGGGACTTTATGGGCCCAGCGTAGCACACATTGCTCTGTGTCCACTCTCCCCACTTCCTACTATCACAGCCTGGATTTTGCTCAACTTGTTAAATGTTAGTAAAACA
The DNA here is from genome assembly GCA_006410675.1 of Oreotragus oreotragus. Classification (NCBI taxonomy): domain Eukaryota; kingdom Metazoa; phylum Chordata; class Mammalia; order Artiodactyla; family Bovidae; genus Oreotragus; species Oreotragus oreotragus. The sequence goes on along the minus strand of SJYX01003033.1, from coordinate 229,379 downwards.
AAAAACAGAAAACCCAGCTTGCTCTCTCTGCTTTTCTTTCTTTTCGTTTTAAAAATTATTTACCGCTGGATACACGAGGTCTCTGTTGCTGCATACAGGATTTCTGTAGCTGGGGTGAGCGGGGGCTGCTTTCTCTCACGATGCACAGGCCTCGCATTGTGCTGGCTCCTCCTGCTGTGGAGCACAGGCTATAGGTGCATGAGCTTCAATTGTCGTGGTGCAGAGGCCCAGTTGCTCCTCAGCATATGGGATCTTCCTGCGCTAGGGATCGAACCCATGTCTCCTGCATTGGCAGGCAGATTCTTATCCTCTGAGCCACCAGGAAATTCCCTCCCCATCTTTCTTGGAGGAATGCCTCACAGCCCTGGCACATGGCAGAGAGGCAGAGCCACTGGTGTGATTTCTAAGAAAGCCACTGAAAAGGGGACAATCCCATTTTTGTTATCTTACTCTCATTCTCCTTGGCCCTTCCTCCTTTCTGCCTGGAAAGTAAATACAGTGCCAGGGGTTAACCAGTAGGCAGAAGCCACAGGCAAAGATGGTGTTGCCAGAACACAAAGCTTCCTTGCTTCTCAGCAATTTCTCTGAGTAGCTGTACTCACAGTGAACTGCTTATTGCTAGACTCATGGTACATGAGAAAAAGAAATGTTCTTTTTTTTTTCCCCCCACCCCGCATCTCGCCACACTGTTCCCCAAAACCCACCCTCTTGGTGGCATCAACTCTCCCGACATCATAGAGAGGCTTCTCCTTGGCGCTGATGCTTCTTGAACCTGTACTTACCCCACTCTCACCAGACTCAGTTAATGAACCTTGCTAGAGAACAGCTAACATGCCTTCAAGCTCTTTCTTCTGCTCACCTCTGTCCTCACCTGGAATTTTTCTGCAGAGCTGGCATTCCTCCTGCCTTTGAGACCTGCACACAAGGGGCATGTCTGATGGCCTGTTTCTCTCTCACTGTAAGCAGAAACCTCAAATCAGAAGACATCTTAGGTACCTGAGTAGGAACTCATGGAGATCTAAAGCTGTCAGGCAGTGGGATTTTTCCTATAAGAACTACTTTATCATGTTAGCAGTAATTTTCCATTGTGGAAAAATTGGAAGAAAGAGATAGCCCCTGAATCCTAGAAATACCACCATTATTTGGGGCTATCACAAATTGTTCACTTTTTTTGTTGTTGTTGTTGGGACCTTCAGTTCCTGATTCAGGGCAGGGGAATCCATTGGTCACTGTCAGGGATGTTGAAAGGGGGTTTGCAAACAAGAACCCACACCTCATCCACAGATGCCTCTAACGGAAATTGCACCCAGATGCTCTGAGCTCTCCTTACACTGACAGAAGTGACAAAGGAAACAAAGGGTCCAGGTGGACCTCAGGCTGTGCCTCTGTATCACAGCTGATAGCTCATCTTTCTGAATCCCAGGGTACTGCTGGTTGGGGTGGCGTTATGCAGAGAAGGCAATGGCACCCCACTCCAGAACTCTTGCCTGGAAAATCCCATGGACGGAGGAGCCTGGTAGGCTGCAATCCTTGGGGTCGCTAAGAGTTGGACACGACTGACGCAACTTAACAGCAGCAGCAGCAGCAATGGCGTTATGGGGTTGGTGAGTTAAAAAAAAAAAAAGCAAAACAGATTTTACTATGATAATAGTTGTTAAAGGAAGGTGAAGGGCAACCATTCCGTGGGATTCATTTGACAGCGTTGTTACGTGTGATACTTAGAGGAAGCATTTCCTTTTTGCTCAAGAAATGGCCAGACACGCAGGTGGTGCCTGGGTAAGTTTTCTCCACCAGCACCTTTTTGATCTGATGAGGGAGACGGTGGCATTTTAGGTCTCTGTTGCATCCATCAACCTCCGAGTTCACACTTGATTTGACTCCTCACCTGTATCCTGTTCCTCGAAGCACAGGGTCAGTATCCTCTGGACTCGGCTTCCCAGACTGGAAGGAAGGCACCTAGCTGAGCTGTCATGAGGTCATCCTAGTCTTGTACAGGCTCGGGTGACAGTAGATATTCTGCTGTCTCTGTCTCTGGGAGGGTGCAGCCAGAGAGAGACAGAGCTGTGTGCCTTGTGGGGGTTGGGGGAGAGGGGATCTGAGGAATAGCTCAGCCTTACTCAGCATCAAAATTTTTAACCTCAGCCAATTAAGCCAGTGTGCTGTCCCCTCTGTCCCTCTCAATTGAGCTAGAAGCAAAGCAGAAAGTCACTGTGCAAATCCAGGAACTGCGGAGCTGATAAAACCCCTCTCTCTGTGGCAAGGCTGGTGATTCCTTCTGCACGTTTCTGGTTGGAAAACTCTATCCATGGTGAAAATCAGATGTCCTGGACGTAAATAGGTACAGTTGATAGGCCTGTCAGATTTCTCTTATCGTGTGGGGTTTTACTTCTCAGTTCAGTTCAGTTCAGTTCAGTCGCTCAGTCGTGTCTGACTCTTTGCAAGCTCATGAATCGCAGCACACCAGGCCTCCCTGTTCATTACCGTCTCTCGGAGTTCACTCAGACGTCCATCGAGTCCATGATGCCATCTAGCCATCTCATCCTCTGTCGTCCCCTTCTCCTCCTGCCCCCAATCCCTCCCAACATCAGAGTCTTATCCAATGCATCAACTCTTCTCATAAGGTGGCCAACATACTGGAGTTTCAGCTTTAGCATCATTCCTTCCAAAGAAATCCCAGGGTTGATCTCCTTCAGAATGGACTGGTTGGATCTCCTTGCAGTCCAAGGGACTCTCAAGAGTCTTCTCCAACACCACAGGTCAAAAGCATCAATTCTTTGGTGCTCCGCCTTCTTCACAGTCCAACTCTCACATCCATACATGACCACAGGAAAAACNTTCAGAATGGACTGGTTGGATCTCCTTGCAGTCCAAGGGACTCTCAAGAGTCTTCTCCAACACCACAGTTCAAAAGCATCAATTCTTTGGTGCTCAGTCTTCTTCACAGTCCAACCCTCACATCCATACATGACCACAGGAAAAACCATAGCCTTGACTAGACGGACCTTAGTCGGCAAAGTAATGTCTCTGCTTACTGAGACATTAATTCATGATTGTTTGGTTACACCACTAATAACCTAGTGCGCTTATTCTCACCCACTCATATGCACAACCTGGAAAGAGAAAAGATCTAATTTCAGAATCTTTCCCCAAAGCATCTGGTAATGCCAAAATAATTAGTTACTTTGCTGGCATTTATATAAGAGCATCTATATAAATTTATATCATACAGACCAATCAGTAATCAGTATATTGTTTTCATTCCAAGTGTTTTGGCATAATGGAAAATAATCTAGGAAAATTTTGAAAGTTTGAGACAAGAATTTCATTTCTAGATTTCCAGTGAAAGATATTGATTGTGTATATCATATCTCATATTCTCTGAGAAGTACTAAAATTAGAGAAGTGAATAAAACACAGACCCAACTGTAAAATCCCAACACGTAATTCAATGTGTTAGTACCAATAAAATCTCAGGTCTCTCTCCAAGGTATGGATAAAAGAAGGTGAAGTAATTCTTATACACTTATTTCAGATATAATCTGTGTTTCCAAAGCAGCAATCAAAATGGAAGATTTGTAACTAAGTATGTTTACCATGTAGATTTTTGGAGAAAATGATTTGTACAGAAATCAGGGCTATTGCAGGTGATCTAATTCATAGCATAATTGTTTAATTTCACTTTTGAAGTCTTTTTTAATGTCTAATAGAATAGACATTAAAATCTAATTCAATCATTTGTTTTTATTAAAAACCCACTGCCAAAAGAGCTTCTATCTTCATGTTATCCCATAGCATCTGAAGATCCATTTTGCCTCACATAATTTTAGCACAAAGAGCTTGAAATGCATTTCAAATAGTGTCCATGGTATGTCAGCATTAAAAATGTTAGACTATTTATTGTTGTGAGGAGCTCAAATTTGAAAGGGACAGCTGATAAAGATGTAATTAAAATCTTGCCTGTTAAGGAATCTTATGAATTATTAAAATCCAGATCCTATTCTTCCTTCTTAAATTATTCTTTTCAACTTCTTGTTGCCTCATCCACCACCCTCCCTCCAGTCTTAAGCAATTACCCTTTCTAAGGTCAAAGAAGCACCTATAGGGCCCGTCTGGAAAGCTGAGATAAGGGCCTGTGGTTCAGCTGAAATAGCTGTTGGACTGAAACTTACAATCAGGTTGGGGAGGAAGCCATTACCTTGGGGCTCTCAGAACAGCTAAAAGATTTATTCGAGTACACTTTACATCAATTCTTGAATGTCTGTCTATATTTATACAGCTTCATTTTCATCTCGCTACAAAGTGTTGACTTTGTATTGATTTATGTGCAATGCTAGACTGAAAATTGCAGACAAATTTTTAGACTTAAAAATATATTTTATGAAAGATGGATTAACTGTCTGTTAATTTCATTAAAAATGTTCAGTAGAAATGATCCTTATTCAAACTGTTCATACTTGAGGTTTATTTTAAAGCAAAATTTCTTTCGTGTATTTATTTTTTCTTCTGAAGAAATTTTCTGTGCATTTCCAGAGGAAAGTTTTATTTAATCAATGCCTGAGTTTAAAAATACTCATAAACATCCCATCAAAGGAATTTGCTGGGTTAATGCTATGATTGGGTCTTTATGGAATCAGGGACACAAATTTTTATATCATAAATCTGTTCTGTTCTTTTTATCTATAACATTGAATGTTTGCAGGGACAAGTTAAACTTTGGTTTCTGGCCTGTTTAGACAGAGAGAGTCATGTCAGCACCTTCACTGATGCTGGATTCTTAGATGCTGATGATAGACCGTTAGCCAGGGTGGAGTGGGGACAAGCAGTGCCACTGCACGACCACAGCAGAAGTTTATGAAAGTAAACATTTTGCTCTGGACTCAACCCTCCATCAAAGTAATGATAAATACATCACTAACAAGCAGTTTTGATTTTCATCATACATGGGTAGCAGCAGAAGCATTTCTAAGTATTCCAGAGCTAAAGCAGATGGGGCTAAAACACTTCATTATGCCTTCAGCTGGGTCAAAGCAAGAAGAGAGGTGGTAGATAAAATCACTGGTGAAAATATGCAATACATTTACATGGTCATCTGAGCATAGACCTTACAGATAAATGCTAATATGATAGTGTGGGTTATTATTTTTTTTTAGCCAAAGCCCCAAATCTGCAATGGCTGTTTAAACCATTTGGCTTCCCTGATGGTTCAAGTGGTAAAGAATCAACCTGAAATGTGGGAGACCTGGTTTTGATCCCTGGGTCTGGACAATCCCCTGGAGAAAGGAATGGCTACCCACTCCAGGATTCTTGCCTGGAGAATCCCATGAACAGAGGAGCCTGGAGGGCTACAATCTATGAGGTCGCAAAGAGTTAGGGACAACTGAGCAACTAAGCACATTTAAACCATTATGCAAGAATTCTCTTGACGTGCACTACTAAATTTTCATCCATGTGTATACCATTTATTCTGTTATGAAAATATATGGCACTTAGAACAAGTCTTAGTGAGTTATGCAATGCAACAGGGAGCAAGATTAAATTTCAGTTCAGTTCAGTTCAGTCACTCAGTTGTGTCCGACTCTTTGAGACCCCATGAATCGCAGCACGCCAGGCCTCCCT